>MDJU01000007.1:0-152745 GCA_001721665.1 Trichoderma pleuroti
GTTTTCGTATCCCTCCCGTCATGGTAGTCATATTACAGGTATCATTCCCCCCCAGGTCATATGCAGCAGTGGCGCAGGCGCTCATCAAATCAGAATGTGGTAGGTGGTGATGATGTTCCCGTGTCAGCAGGCCTTGCCATGGTTGGTCTCCTCGTCCGAAAGAAACACCTCGTTTCGTAGGCTGGAGAGGTGATCGACAGGTCTATGGAGTTCCTGCTCCACGCGAGGCCCGCGGCCGCGGCTCCTCATCCGCGGCGGCTGCTGTTGAAAGGCCTCTTGGTTGGCGGGCGAAGCATATCTGGAAGGGCAGTGCTCGCGGCGCTTCTCCCTCATGCGGTTGTGCAGCATGAGCCTGTTGGCAGATGGCTTGACGGCAGGAGACGAGGCTCGAGAAGTCAGGCTGAAGGGAGAGACTGATCGTCGACGAGACCGGCCCCGGAGCGTGCTTGATTCGTCTGGGCGCAGGTTCTTGGAGTTGGGAATGTTGCGGTCACGTGTGCGACCTCGGGAGCCGTCGAGGTCCGTAGGAGGGACGACGGTCATTTTGATATCGCGGAATGAGTCGCCAGGAGGTGCCATGGTAAGGTTGGTGGCAATTTGTGAATGAGCAAGGTGTTGTGCTGCAGCCGATGGACGAAAAGTTGGGGAGATGGCACGTCTTTTTAGCAGGACGGGGGCAAAGTAGAAGCCGAGAGAGCAAGGGTTCAGGGTTCAGTCAGGTCCCGTGCATCCGTCGCTCGCTTGTGGTGAAATATGGAGTCTGGAGTATCTCGTACTCGTATGAGGTGTGGCGTAGAAGTACAGGCAGTGCTCGTGTACCTTAGTAGAGAAGGTACTGATGTAGAGAGCAGGCAGAAGAGGAGAGGAATTGATTGCTCAACCAGGAGCAGGCGTGGGCAATATAAAGGCGAGTGTTGGTGCTGGTGCTGGTGCTGGTGCCGGGAGAGCAAGGGCAGGAGGCATGAATGAGCGCGGCACTATTCGAAATGGTCTCCAGCTGGTGTTTCAAGCCCCCGCCGGCGATGACTCTGGTAATGGAAGAGAAAGGAAGTCGGTTGAAGACAAGAGAAGACGTGCAGAGGGCGAGCCAGGGGTTGCCGGCATTGGTGCTAGCCCGTGCGTGCTTGTACGGAGACGGAGCACGAGAGAGGGAAAACAATTTATAGAGTTCCAAGGTTCAATCTAGCTGATGCTCCCCCAGGCCTGTCCATGCCTGTCCATGCTCCAGGGTCTGACAGGGGGGGGCCGAGTGCTGTGCTGTGCCGTGCATCATCCCGGCAAGAGCCCGCGGGGGTCACCTGAGCAGGCCCAACAGCAGTAGCCTGGGGGTGGCCTAATTAGCGGATGCTAGCGCTGGAGCGGTGCAGCTTAGGGCCTGGGGCGCCAATCAGACGGGCTGGACTGGGCTTCCGAGACGGCCGGCACGTTGACTCGACTATGTTGTTCTTGGTCCACTGGATTGGATTGGATTGGATTGGATTGGATTGGATTGATTCACGACAACGAAAGCATGCAGACAGACCAGTGTGAGCAACAATGCAATTGGTACTGGCATGCATGTACATCATGGGGCCGTCTTTTGTTGACAAACATGGAGTGCCGGAGTGAATCTCTGGCATTGACCCTTGGTACTTGCATGTACCTACAGTACGTGCATATGCGTGTGCTGTAGCGAGTAGAGTGAGTGATCCATGCTTCTCGGATGTGACAGAGAGAGAGAGCCCGACTGCAGATCGTGACACAATTCACAGATGCTCCAGCGTCAAGTCAGCCAACAGCGTCCCAATGCCGTCTGCCGCCCAGCGCCACTCATCATAGCGTGACGCCGGCCTGCATAACTGACTTGGTTGACGTGATGCACGCTGCAAACAATGCGGCTGTGGCTCGCCTGCTGGCCCTCCAGAGGGGGGGCAAAAGGGCCAAAGACTCACAAACGCCTCGTACGCGGGTGGAGGGTTGGCACATGGAATTGGCTTTGGCAGCGTTGTTTGCTCGTGTGCCTCCGCTCTTCTGGTTTATCCGCGAGGCATCGAATCGAATCCCTCCCCATCACCACCACCAACTCATCCTTAAGGAGGGGGGGGGGACACCATCACAACCCAACTGGCCTGTGGTCCCATCCCTTAGCCCATCAATGCATGGATTGCTAACACTGCGAGCGAGCATAACCTTGCCTTGATGCTGGCAAAGGTGGCGACGCACTAACTGAACGGTATGGATGCTTGGTCAGACGTTCACATTGGCTGAGATGCTACATACAGTGTTTCCAACCAAGCAGGACCCAAGCGAGAGGCGGCAGACGTCCCGACCAAGCCTTATAACCGGAACCTTGACACCCCCGGGCCCAAAGAGCCGGATACAGTATCTTGAGCATATCGGTCCCATCTTGGTATCATGGCGAAACGCTGCTAGTATTACTGTATATCAATCGCCAAGCAAACCAGCCAGATGGGAGTCAGCCACGTCATCTCCACTTGGAATGAACTCTGCAGCCTCTGATGCTGTATTTGGTTGCTGAGTTGCAGCAAGTCAAGCTGCTGTGATAAGCTGATAACAGATGACCCAGCCCGTTTTTCTATTTTAACCTCTCGGGCAGCCATCAGCTCTCTCTTACCAATCCGGTCTATACACTGTATCCGGAGGAGGCGGCTTGGCCATGATCCAGGGAGATGGACGCACCATGTAAAGTCCTACCCTAGGTAGCACTCCCACTGTACGGATGACATGCAATCCGTATTGATACAGTGATTGTCACCCCGAGGACTCGACGCAAATGAAGGAAATCCTTCCGGCATGGGGATCGAGATGACCGGCCGCTCCAAGACGTCAAGAGACAGGGACGATCAAACCACGGCGCCCAGGATGCCTTGATAGCTCTGTGAGCTAAACGTTAGTGCAAGCTGGGGTTCACCGAGTTTAGCTCCTTGTTCCGGAACGCAGGCACCCATCGGTTGGGTGTTGATGGCGCCACAGTGTAGCATTAGCCAAAGTATGACATTGAACTGTCGTGGTTGAACCTTTTTGACACCAGACATCCATTCTTCATCAGCCGGTTTGGCTTGCTTGCTTGCTTTTCGCCTCCGCTCGCCCTGGTCTATCGGCTGTTGGCAGCACGTGCATTGCATGACACTCCCCGGACAAAATCAAGCCCCCCTCAATCAGCCTCCAAGAGAGGAGAGGAGAACAAGAAGAGACAAGAGAGAGTCAGTTGAAGCTGCTTCTTGCGCTCGGCCGCGTAGCACAAAACAGATTAGATTCCGCAATCGAGTGGGTTAGCGCCCGTCTAGTTACGACGAGTGTGCCGAGTAAACAAGGCAATAGAAGCATCTGTGCTCACGAGCTTCCATTTGCCTTCTGTGTCAACAAAAAGAAAAGAAAAATTCGGGACTCCCTGGAGAGGGCAGGGGGGCAGGGGGAATCTAGCTCCAAGACACGGACTTGGCCGTCCTGGTAGAGATCCATCAAGCTGGCCCCCCCCCCCCTTTTTTTTTTTGTATGTAAGGTCTTGTTTAGACTGGTTTTACGGCCTTGGGGTTGCAAAGCACTGCAATTCCGCTCCCATCGAGATCCAACAAAACGCTGTCCGTACTCGTATATCCGATGGAGCGCAAAATGGAGTCCGTTTGAACATGTGATGATGGCGGCCTGCAAATTGACTTGGGCGGAGTGCCTGCCAAGGCTCTCGTTTGCAGCAGGTCTCATTCATGGGCTGTGAGGCCTCAATCATGGTCGCGTACGATTTTGCTTAATGAGCCAAGTCTGCCATATTTGGATGTCCAGGTGGCTTGCAATAGTAAATGCACCGTTTTCTTAATGTACATTTCCTTCAACCAACCTCGGACCTCTCTTACACCATGCCCGTAGCAAAAGTACATACATACCTAGGTACCTAGGTACTAAAGGTTATACATGTACAGTAAGTTATCGGAGCGCTTGTTTGGTCAAGACGGTCTACCCTTTCACGCGGGTTTCTACTACTAGTAGGACCAGCCTTGGAGCGAATGAAATTGTCCCATGAAAAGTCCATCCCATTTTGCGAGCGCCTCGAGAAAGTCTTATAAAAGGCGTTGCATCGGCTTGGCTCACTGACATTAATGGAAAAAGAAGATGTAGGGCTGGCCCAGAGCCCTGGAGTCTGCCTAAATCTAGAATCTATTCAATAGCGGAACGTACAGTAGAGGCAGCAGCGGTAGAAAAAAAAACTGTTGGCGGGTTGACAAGTACGCTCAAATGTCCAAATACAAAAACGCTCAATGGGTATCTCAAAATACAAATCAATGCCATCATAACGATGAATCACCACAACGCCCTCACATTGGCCCATCCGTCTACGCTCACCTAGAGTCGGAGAAGAGTCCGACAAAGACTTGGCCGAGACTGCATCAAGGGAAGCGCCGTTTGTTGTCTTCTTCAACCTGCGCCGCTGCACCCAGCCCTGCCAGGATAACGGCCATGATCTCGGAAACCCAACCTCCCAGCAGCCTCATGCCCGAGTCTTTGTCTTCTTTTTCGAGCCTCACTAGACCAAACGTGATTAGACCAAACGTGACTTGCCCGAGGAGTCCAGTTCCCAAAGCGTAGATGATGTCGCTCGCCTCGAAGACCTTGTCTTCAGAGATTTTGCGTGTGAGGTTTGCGATGTGGACTTTTGTATTCGTTGCTTGCGTCTTCCGTTACTGCTTGCTCGCTCTTTTGGCACTTTTTCTAAAGGTCCCTGAGCTAGATGACTTGCTGAGGCGTCTTCCGTAGAGCTAGCAGGCGAAATAAGAGATGGCGGTCGTGGCACATTCTCGGTTTTTTGACGCTTAAATCCATTATCCTCTTCCTCTTCCTCAACCTCCTCTTCGTCAGATCTGGACCTCTTCCTTGATACACTCGCGTCTGCAACTTGCTTTATAGAGGAAGGGACGTGAGCAGTCGGAGAGGTCAGGGTGGGCGAAGGCGGATTCTCCAATTTTCGACGTTTGGGCTCATGGGTGCCGACATCCTCATCCTCATCCCCATCCTCATCACTGAATCGGACCCTCTTCTTGGCCGAATTTGAGCTGATGTTTTTAGATAAAACACTTGATGGCCTTCCCAGCCCATCTTCTGTCGCCACAGTCTCATTTGCGTCCACAAAGTCCTGTGAGTCGTCGTCATCAGAGTTGTCGGTATTATCGTCTGATGCAAGTTTCAAAGGTTCGTAATATGTCTCATGTACTTCCTCAAAATGCCGTGAGTCGTCGTCATCAGAGTTGTGGCTATTACAGGGCTCGAAACCTCTCGCAAAAAAAGATTTGTCCCCGTGGCTAGACCTATAGGCCCAGTCTATATCAAAGGGAAGCTGAGAGCCCTCCTCATTTCTGAGATCTTGGAAATGATGTTCTTCATAATCCGGTTCAGCAGAGGGGCTTCGAGGGATCTCTCTAATAAGAGTCTCCGTCTCGTCTTCGACAGATATCCCCCCCCATTCTTGAAGAGAATTTTCTTCCATATGCTTCTGTTTCTCCATGACTGCTTTTGCTTCTTCTGCTGCTTTTGCCTCTGCTGCCTCTTCTGCCTCTTCTGCCTCTGCTTTCCGGTCGAGGACATAGCCCCCCAATAACCTGACAAAGTGTTCGAGGCAGCTGAAATTGCAGAAGCTATCGGGAGGCTTACTCGGAGTGCGAGCTGGAGGGTTCCTTCTAGTATCCCAGAATATACCGGTCAACAAGGACTGGAGTTCTTTGAGTCGTTGTTCGTTTACTTGCTCGAATTTCCTCTCAAAATCTTGTTTGCTTTTGGCGTCCTTTGCTATCGTCATGGCGGTTCTGAAATAGTCTTCCTTGCCAAAGATGGGAATGGGAAATAGGTTGAATCGCTGCCAGTATTCTCCCCAGAGATGATCGGGGCTGCGCATGTCACGAGGAGCAGCCCTATACCACTGGGAGTTTTTTGTCCTCTCACTGCCTGGATACGGCGCGTCGAACCGGCCCATGGTCGCTATATCTCGTATCTATCGCTAGATTCAAAGTCGCAGTCGCAGTCGCAGTCGCAGTCGCAGTCGCAGTCGCAGTCGACTTGGAACGATATCCACGTGCTATTGATCGAGCCAGAGGCGTTTTCGAGTCGTTTTTAAATGGCCATGGTGTTTGAGGTTGTGCTGAGACGAGGCAGAACAGCAATTCCAAGGTCCAGCCACTCTGCAGCCTGGCTCTTAGTCATGGAGCTGTGGTGGGGCACGTTATAGCGCGTGACGAGCTAGACAAGGTACTCCTCGTACATGTATACTCGTACAGAGAGGTACTCCGTACAGCGTTGACAAAGCCTGCAGCGAATCACACAACACTTAGACGAGGCTTGATTCTATAAGCCCATGTCTTTAGTGATTGAACACTCCAGTGATAGGCTGCTGTTCATGTTGTGTACAACAAACTTCCATCCTTCTACAGCAAACATGCCGCTTTGTGATCCAGTGTTGAATTGGTGCCTAGTAAGTACCTCAGTAGTATCTACAGTGGCTTCCGGCAAGGAGCTGTCCGCTTTTAGTGCCCGACGTGGCACCAGATAGCGCCTGCCATGGCGTCTCCTGGTACAGGCATGTGGAGCATCACAGTCGATGCAGATACATCGAATATACTTGTAGTTGATGACCCCGGCACGTTTTGCTGCCTTTGTTCACCTACAGGTAGGTAGGTACAAATATGAGTTTGAGGTCGCAGATGAGCCAGCTTAATCTCCTGCAGTCTTCAACCCTTACCGACTGACTACCTAGTATACAGAGAGCTTCCTCTCATCTCAGGGCTTGCAGCATGTCTGAGCTCAACGAAGAATCAACTCAATCGGCCTCCTTTGTCACCGCCCAGTCGCATTTCAGTGCTACTACTACCACCTGTTCTCATTCTTCCTCCCAATGGCCGTCGACTCAGATACAGCCTCGCGCTATAGCAGCAGCTGAAGCACCGGGGACTCGAAAATTCACTCTGACATCGTCTCAGCCTAGTTTTGGCTCTACAACGCAGATAGAGCCACGCGTTGTTGCTCATAAAGCTGCGTTGGCTCGTAAACAAGACCGCCAGGCTCAGATATTGGCTTCAAAAGCCCCAACCGTCAAGCAAATAACTACTCTGCTCACTAGAGCACTGCCCGGTGTGCCCGATGCTCGAATGATTGTGGCATCAACTCGCTTTCCCAACGAAACAAACCAGAATTCGTCCATTATACCCCTCTCATACAAAGCCAAGAACAGGGTGACGTTTGGCGTTGTCCAACAAGCCCAGGACGTGGACTTGACTCTGCATTTGCCATTGGAAAGTGATTATACAACAGTTGACACCGAAATTGAATGTCAGATTGTCTACAATCCTGGGAGTGATGACTGCCTTTTGGTAAACCATGCAGAACCGCAGCTACGCAGCCTGCGCTTGACAAATTTTAGTTCCTCTTCGAATCTCCAGCTATCCATCATGCCAGGAGGCAGCCACTTTATCCAGCCTGGCATGTGGAGAATATCTATAGCCAGTGATGATGACGACGATGATGATTCCGAGGAGCGTCATCTTGCTGAGTTTTTTGCTACTCTGGAGACAATTTAACGTCTCAATTCACATAGCGAATTGCTCATTGGAGACAAAGCGAGGCATTGACGACGACGCGGAAGGGCCTATCAGCAAGAGACAAAAACGAAATGATGACTTGGCGGAAACTGCCTCCGTCCAGCCTATAAATATAACGGCTATGGAGCCAAGACCTGTTACTACTGCCACTGAAAGGAATGATACCCCCGATCCAACTCCATCGTCCCCTGTTGGACAAATTTCCGACGAAAGCAATGTCCCACTTCTAGATCTCGCAGATGGAGAGACAGCTATTGTCCGGGCTTTCCGAGATAGGACAGACAGGTCTCAATCGCTATCTGCAGCAAAAGGACCAGCCAGGTATCAACTACGACGGGTAAATCAGATTGCAGTTACAAAGTCTGCGGCTGTCTTTGCTTGCAAACACTCTGTCGTGTCTGGGTCCGTAGTTGCAAAGGTCCTGCAATGCAATAGAGATTCGCCTGATGACCTCAAAAATTCTACGTTCTTATGGAAGACAGAAAAAGAGGCACTTGAGAAGCTAAAACATGTGAGTCAAACGGCATTTTTCTTGATACTCCTACATACTCTAGTCTAACCTAGCAAAGAGGAACGTTGTAGCGCTCAGGGCATTTGATGGCCGCATGTTTGCAATGTACTTGGAGCCTCTTCCACCATCCCTGTATCGAGGGCAAGTAGCAGAAATGCCATTATCCGACATAACTAGAATATTGTATGATATTTCATCTGCTCTAGTATACTTGAAGACGGTACCAATGGTCCATAACGACATCAAGCCATGCAACATTACCTACTCTCCTCGCCGTGGTGCCGTTCTGATCGATTTTGGATCGGCTACAGCGACCAACGAATGGGGCGCGGGAGGCACACCTTGGTATCTCCCTCCAGACCTCATTGACTACAATTCACGTGGATCGCCGGGAGATATATGGGCATTGGGCATTACGATGCTCTACTTGCTTGGCAGGATCCGTTATCCGGAGAAGAGCTGGCGCGGCTGGCACATGCACAAGCTAGGTAATGATACTACGCGACAACGAATGGAAGACTGGCTACGACATATTTCAACCACTAGAGCCAAGTTGAGTCGACTAAATATGGGAACTGGAATAAGCAAGCTCGAATGCATAGTGTTTAGAATGCTTCATGACGGCAGCGAGCTGCGGATTGATGCGGAAAGTATCGTTTCCATCCTTGATTCATCAATGTGAACTCCATTGCTGCTGGCGGCTCAAGGCAAGCGTTGATTAAGGAGTACATGTACATATAGAACATAGATGCGATGACCATGTTTGCCACAATATTAGAGACATCTACAGGAAAGAATAAAGAAATCATTGACACAATCCATATCCTCACAGCAGATAGGATATCTAGAAGCTTTTAACAAAACTATATCAATTTTCTGCGCTTTATTCGTTCACGGGGAGGTTGGCCATTTGTGGATAGAACATCGGCTACATTGCCCTTTGCTACAGTTCAAAGTATCGAAGATGGCATGATGATATGACTTGGATGCAAATAATTTTGAAAGGGAGTTTACGGTGCTGTTGGCAGGCCAACGCTGAAATATTGCATACATGTACAGGTAGTTACATAAAATAACAACCAGCCGGCTCAAGCTAATAAATGAGCTTCATCTATCCTTTTATTTATAATATATATTCACCATGGATGATGGCAGGATTCTTTCTTGGGTTTGCACTCTTCCAGAGGAGGCTGTAACGCACGACACTCCTCCATATTCGGACGCGACTCGGAGGCCCGACGTCGCGTCTGGCAGCCTTCCAGAGGCTGAAAAGCACGATAATCCCCCGCCTTTGGACGCGACCCGAAAACGCAAGAGGAAACACAAGATGGCATCTGGCAGCTGCCTTGCTAATCCTCCATTTAACTCTATGAGCGCAGATTCCAGCAGCATGGCATCAACTCCAAAGAAACGCCGATTAGATGTAGAGAGCGCGGACGCGCCGGTGGATCTTGAAGCAATGCTTCGACCGGCAGTTTGCAACTTTCCGAGCTCTTGGGCTTCAATTTCTCTCTCTACATCTCTCTCTACATCTCGCTCCCGGGAGGGCTCTGCATCAAGATCATCGTCGCCCACAAAACAAATGATGAGCTCAAGTCTGGATGATGCGTTGGTATATACCGAACTAGTTATAGATACAGTGCCCATGGCGGCAAAGAAGCTGTATGAAACATTAGAAGACTTGTCGGAAAACAAAAATACTCTACCGCATGGCTTCCAACAGGCGATTGCTCAACAACAGGCGATTATTCAACAACGGGCGACCGCTCTACAACAGACAGCCACTCAACCACAGGCGATGCCTCAAATGCAAAAATATCAGAATAAAATCGACGTGTATGAAAAATTGAAATCCTGTTGTAGGCCGGAAAGTGCACCTGTTGATAATTTACCCGGCCGGATTCCGTCTCTGGATGAGATGGACGAAATAGTAAGGAAGGCTGTTCAAGTTGCCACTCGTGGCGATAATGCGTCCCGTTGGAATGGCGCCGTCAATTTAAGATTGCTCGATATGATATTTGAAGACCCTCTTACGGGACCGATCAGCGAATTTGGTGCTACAGACTGGTAAGTTGACCTCGAAAAGTACCCGTGGACGGTGATGATATGACTGCTGACTCCTATTACCTACACAACGGTACCACGGCCCAGCTGCACAAAGAGTTTAGACCAGTGACTTCTACAACCAGGATGGTTGACGACTGCATAGTCTGTTCGTTTGCGGATGATAAAGAATGGACAAGCGCTATAAAGAAATTTGCCCAAATGAATCCTGCCCAATCTATTAACCATACCGACTTTGCACCGATTCAATACGATCCCCTTCTGTTAAGCATCGAGACTAAGAAGCCTGCGGCAGAATTGGAGAAGGCGAAGCTGCAAATCGGCATATGGCATGCTGCGCAATGGAACTTTTTGGAATGGGCGGTTGGTGAGAAGCTTCTTCAACAACGGATCGCCCAAGGCCTTGGTGAACCAGCTACGGTTCAAGACGTGGAGGAATTTAAAGAAGCAAAAGTTGCCGCGCTGTCGGCTCTCGGCTTTATCCCAGGTATCATCGTCAGTGGATATCGATGGGTTTCGGTGCTTTCCACATACGACAGAGACAAGAAGACCACAATCTTGTGGACGGACACAGCTTTTGGGACAACTAGGACGATCAAGGGAGCGTATGCTGCTGTTGCCGGTGTTTGGGAGCTTACCGCTTGGGGGAGGGATGTTTACTTGCCGTGGTTTAAAGAGCATGTCCTTGTATTTGATTGAGCTTTGAGTTGAGTCGCGGATACCCAATCCTGCATCTGCTTTGCGTCCGAGATGCAGGATATGTTGTTATTGTACTCTTTTTTTTTAAAAAAAAAAGTCTGGATGCCTTGTCCGTGTCATAACATATCCCTGGTCCTGGATGGAAGAAACAATACAAGACTGTGAATGTGTTTAGTGTCCATTTTACAGTCTTTGGGTATAATCTGCCCAGTGTCAGACGAGCCTCAACTGGAGACCTTTGCGACCAAGTGCCCGTGATTACATAATATATATATAGCCAAATATCAGACGAGCCAGCCATCAAACAGTGCATTCCTCTGTGGCGCAATTGGCTAGCGCGTCTGACTGTTAATCAGGAGGTTGGAAGTTCGAGCCTTCCCGGAGGAGAAACACATGGCTGTTTGTATTTTTGCCGCTTTGGTTGTCTTTTTATGGTTAATGTTGTCTTTTGTGCTGTCGATTAGTTGTTTGGCTCAACCAACCAACCAAATGACCGACATGGATAAGACAGTGATGATGGTCGAGACTCAAAGGGTATCTTTTTTGTAAACATGGATTCAACAATGAAGAGAAAATAGCAGTGGTGCTATTCCTGGCCTGTTCATTGTCTGTATCATGTAACACTGATATTGTGCCATTTTGCCACAATTGCTGGAATGACACACAAACTCAATCAACAGGAGAATGTCCATGGATCATGACCAACTTTCATGGTCCTCGTATTTATAGAGCAGGGCAGGCAGAAGTCACTGCCTAAGGCCATCCACCCACTGCGGCACAGTCACTGCCACAGTCACTGCCACTGCCAACCGATCGCTAGGCAGCCACTGCATCTCTGTCTGAAAGGCCTCCATGCATCCCGTCCCTTTTTGGTCGGTTGAAGAATACTTGCGTGATACAAACCCGGTACAAGCCACCCCCCGTCCCCACGCCCCCGGCCTTGGCCCGTCCCAGCGCTTCCAGTGGCCACAAGAGGCTCCCGGCACCCCACCATCTCGCATCGGCAGCAGTCACGCGGTTCCGCAACTGGAGCGGCCGATGTAGCGCGCGGTAGATTTTCTGTATCTGCATCGCCCCGGTGACTGTGACTCGTCGTTTTGCAGGCAGACGAGGCAGCCAGTCAGCAGCAACTCAAGTCATCTGGCATCCGCTGCTTTTAGGTGACTAACAGCAGCTACGTGGACGAGCCGCAACGGGTTGCAGCGGGCTGTGGCCACTGGCAAGGCATGGATGGGGTTCGGTGTTAGCAGCTTAGCATTCAAAATGCCTTGGGCACAGTACCGACTGCTAATGCCTATATCATAAGGTACCTGTACCTGTACCTGTACCTGTAGCTCTCTGAACTTGTCATCGACACCTTCGTCATCTGGCCTTTATTTTTCCATCCAATCTGTTCCTTTTTTTTTTCCCACCAGGCCTCAAATTCCTCATCCTTTGTGTAGCTATAGCTTATTGACGTCCAACTTGCGCAGCTCAACCATCGACTTGTTGGGCATCAATCGCCTCGTCTTCTTCTTCGCCAGCAGCCTCTGTGCTGTTTCGGATCTCTCTCTCTCTCTCTCCGTTTGTCTTTCTTCTCCCCAAAGATACATGTAAGCAAGCTTGGCTGTCTGAGCTTTGAGGGAGCTTCTCCCTTGCATTGTGGGGGATTCATCGGCTCATCAGCAGTTCGCACAGCCCCAGATTGTTCATTGTTCGTCAATCTGGAGTAGCTCTCCCTTCTCCATCTCTTCTTCATGTAGGTTCTGCGCCTTCATTAACTCGATGCGACAAGCTACATCTCGCCTTCATTGGATTTCCCTGTGGCTTGCAAACCGTTGGATTGTCTATCCAGACACTTCGTACTTGAACCCTACAACCAAGAGTTTCTCTTCCACAGCGTGTGCTATTCACTCTGGTGGACGATTGATTGCTAATAGCACGACGCAGAAATATGGACAGCTATGTCAACGAGCCGTGGCCATCCACTACTCAAAGGTCTTCCAACATTGTAGTACCTCTGGTGCAGAATCAAGCCGGTGGCGACGCGTCAGAAGATACCGTCACAGTCCCTGGGAACGCCCTTGACCCTGTGTCCGATCAAGGACCGAATAACGAAGAATTTAGCCTTCTCGCCCTCCTCAACCGAGTAGCTCAGAATCCTCAACATGATACGTCAAGTTCGCTAAAGGCCGAGTACGACAGATTCGAGATTCAGCAACTTTCCCAGTGGGCCAGGGTGATGAAGGGCCTCATGGCCGAGAACGAAATCCCGTCATCTCGCTTTGTCGAGGTCTGCAGGCTGCGATCCATCGAGCATGAGCTCAACGAGGGCGACACGCTGGTCCTCATCGACTTCCCCGATCTTTCACGACGCCAGGGGAGGCAAACCGACTGTTATGGCATGCCATACTCATCCAAACAATTCCGTGTACACTCGAAAAAGCTGCTCGCAACCGGCTCCGCCAAGTTCGCCGACATGTTGAGCCCGACTTACCAGTTTCGCATTCAAAGACGGAAGAAGCTGGCCAAGAACCTCCCAGAAGGCATCAAGTACGTGCTCGACTTGACGCCGCCGTCCGAGGGCGATGAACTCGTCTTCCAGATGACCCAGCTGTCTCTCACTCCCGGAATCATCAAGTGGTGGGCTTCCAATGCCCTTCACAAGGTGTCCAACTGGCTGGTAGCCGGACACGACGACGTCTGCACATGTGGCCAGCCGCCCATGCCCGGTTGGGGGCTCCCCAAAGATGAGGCGAAAGAGCAGAGACTTGGTGAGAATGTCAGTGGAGAGTCAGCGTCAAACAACACCAACAACAAGAATAATAAAACAGATAATATTGATGCGATTAATGGACCGAAAATTGTCCCGCCCACGCTGCAAAACTTGCTTGACAAGAAGCTTCACGGAATCAACCGACCGTATGAGACGCCAGAGTACCGCAACATTCCCGACTACTGCCCCATACGCCACTGCAATAGCATCATCCGCCTGCTGCTAATGATTGAGGGACACGATGTCATGCTCGACTCGGCAAACCGCGTCTGGACCCTTGTCGCCCTGGCAAAGATTTTCGACTGCACGTCCGTCATTAGGGATCAAGTGGCCCAGTGGATCATGTATGGCGACAACACAAAGTTCATCGAAGTCCTGCCGGAAGAAGCACTGCAGATTGGCTTTGCCCTGGAGCTTGTGCAAGTCACGCAATGTGCTTTTCGGATACTCGTCAACGAGCTGGCCCTCAAGGACACAAGCAGCAGCGACTCGACCCGGGATTTGAGTCGTGTTACTGTTTTCGGACGAAGGCTGGGCAATTTAGACGACGAGCTGCAAAACATTGTTCAGCATGCTGCTCGGGCCCTTGTTGAAAGGGTCGTGTTGATCCCCGACTCATTCCTGAGTCAATATAGCCTCGACTGCTGGATGATTGATGAATGGGCCAAGCTTCGGAAAATGGAAGGCATCCTCCTCCAGCATCTCACTGTATCTAGCAAGCTGGCCCTCCAAGCCGTGCGCGACTTGATGGTGGCAATCCAGACTACCGTCTCAAGCGCCTTTGACAAGCTTGTGTTGGGCAACACCGAAGATGGACGGCATGCACTCATGACCATGGATGACGACCGGGCTACCTATGTGCTGCCCAACGACTTTCAACTGCTTGAGGACATTTTGACAGAAATGAATCTCCACCAGAAGCTCCTGTGTCCGTTTATTTACCAGCAGATGGGCGAGATGTGGGATGCCAACAACAGTCAATCCAAATGGCTGACTGCAGCCTATTCACTATCGACCGGGTCGCTCAGGGTACAAATCGCCTGGGCACAGATTCATTTGCAGCGGATGATTGAGGCGGCCCCAGAACTAGCAGCCTTAGCCCCCTTTGAGATGTTCATGAGTCAAGACAATGGTGTTGAAGGAGGCACTCTCAGCGTCAAGAATCCGCTCATTGATCTCAACATCCTCAACCGGCAGATTCACGATGCCATCTTGCCGTACAGCAGCTCATGGGTGCGGTTTGACATTGAGCCGGCGCTGAATCTGACCCGCCACATGCTTCTCACGCTCGATAACAACGAGCTGAAATTCCTGCCGCTCTGGGCCGGAGGCTGCAATGACGGCACCGGCGGCGTGTTTGAGACGGAGCTTCCTCCCGCCCAATGGGGTCCGAATGGGCCTGGGCCAGCCTATCACACTGGAAAGACGATTCCTTCCACCTCCAGCGTCTCAGGCTCTCTGGTCGACGACTTTTCTACGATGAAGGTTAGGGGCAGCACCGTAGTTGGGTCGCTGGATGCTCAGGACAGCATATCGACCGTGTACGCCCGCGACCACGTCATTGTCGACAATGTCTCCGTTGCGTCTGAATCCTTTGACATGGACGGAACCGAATACTACCATGAGGCGAGGTTCGTCATCCCGGCGGAGCATCAGGACACGGGTCGGGCGGTGGACATGATGGTCGAATCTCTGCACTCGGATGCGGAGACGGCCTCGGTCATGACGGACAGAGTGACGATGACGGGCAGTGCCCACGATAGCGGCGACGACGATGTTATGAACATTGATGATCCAGTGGCTAATGTGATTGCCCAGAGCGATGAGAGCGATAGCGATGCGAGCACATTAGAGGCGTGGGATGAACTATGATGCCTCTGGATATAAAAATTCTGTTTTGTTTTGTTTTGGTCTTTTTGGGGGGGGATAATATCATGGGAATACGGGTTTTTGATATCGATTTCTTTTTTACCGACTTGCAGAATGATTTGAGAAATATTTGCGAATGATGAGGATATCAAGATGGATAGATTGACAGCACAACTCACCCGATGAGGTTTTTCTACATGTAGCAATGCGGTCATTGATGCCATCCGAATAGTTTTTTTTTTAATTAGATTTTTTTTAACCTTGATCTAGTAGCTTCATTCTATAATGTCGAGTACTATTAAGTCGTCTATTTTTTTTTCATATTCCCCAAGTAATCGCCAACCCGCTTCGCCCGTCCGATATCCTTCATGCTCTCCAACCCAAAAAAAAGATTAAAAAATATGCAAATTTCTTTGTGAAAGACCAAAAACCGCGCCCAAAGTATGAAATCATCATCACTGCCAGCCCATGTTCAACATTTCTTTCATCTCTTAAACCCTCCTCGTTTTAACCCATGTTGAGCGTATTCCCCGACCCCTTCCTATTATCATCCGTGAAATCGTCCCACTGCCTCGCCTTGTACGTCGCTCGATCGACGGCCTCCATGTCGTCCTCGTCAACCTCCTGCTTCGGAGGCTCCGTGCCGCCCTCGAGGATGCCGCCCCGGCGCCGCTCCTCCTCGAGGTACTCGTCGATCGACATGGTGGGCAGGTTATGTCCCGGCCGGAAGACGCCGCGGGCGAGATCGGCGCGAGAGCCCACGAGCGTAAAGGGCTGGAGAGGTTTTCCCTTTGTAGAGAGTAAAGGACCACCGGCACCGGCGCGGAGCTGGCTGAGAGGCTGGTCGAGCCGAAAGGACGTGTCTGTGGGATCGTCAGAGGAGGACTTCGGGGCGGCCGTCGGCGACGGCGCGGATCGAAGCAGCGGCACCTCGCGGTTGAGCGAGTCGAGCGCCTGGAAGGAGTTGTGAATGGCAAACTGGATGCTGGTAACGTGCACCTCGCGCACGAGCTCCTCGTCGCCGTGCTCGAGGTATCGCGGGTTGCGCTTCAGCGTCTGCAGCTTCTCCCGCAGCGCCTTTTCCGCCTTGAAGTTTGCAATCTTGGCCTCCCGCTTCGCCGCCCGTCACCCCGTCCTCCGCACCCGCAAACGCCTCCACGTCGTCGCGATACCGCTCCAGCATCTTGCTATACGGCCCCATCACCAGTCCATACCCATCCACCGCATTCAGAAACTTCTCGTACGACGCCCTCGCCCTCGCAAGGACCTGAAGCCGCTCCTTGGGTGCCAAATGCGGCGTCCGCTGCACTAGCTCGGCAAAGTAAAAGTCCACCAGCAAGTACGGCAGCGACGACGTAGCGACGTCTTCCAGGCCCTCGTTGGCCGAGAAGAGCGACAGCGCCGAGATCTGCTCGAGGACTTGTGTGTACAGCTTCAGCGCCGCGGCGAGATCCTCTGCGTATTTGGGAGACGTTGCGCTGGGAGCTTCGTTGACCTCTTGGCGCTTGTCTTCGGCGGCCTCGAAGACGGCTCGGAGCGATTGCGGCTCGTCGGACGAAGCCATGGCTGGATCAAGTTTGGGGGATCAAGAGACGGAAATCGTACAGCGGAGATGTCTGGATAGTTTCTCTGTACTGTCTTTGCTTGGTGTTTGTTGGAGGTTATGAAGCTGTGCTGTGAGGTTCGGTTTGTAATATGGCAATGGTGTGAGCTTGGGAAAATAGCTGGGGTGGAGGGGCAAATAATCAGCCCCTCCAACAAAGGATATCGATAACGACAGGCATGAGCTTAGAAACAAACAACTTGGCTTAGTGAGATCATGCATTAAATATCAAAGCACCTCAACACATAAGAAGGATCAACTATATTTTACATTCCTCAGAATAAGCAAATTACAAAAGCTATGCTGTAATAAAAGAAAAAAAAACCTGCGAAATACCACATAGACCTGTCATTTACCACGTTCAGCCAAGGGCCAACCCTGTCTACCACAAACATTCATGTCATAATAATCCTGTGCACCAATGAGTCCGGGCCTCTGAAAGCAATGCCATGACCTCTCAACATATGCCGTCATTGCACCCTGTTCAATCATCATCGACATCAATCACAAACGGGTCGTCGCTCTCCTCTTCTTCTTCCTCGTCTTCTTCTTCGTCGAGCACCATGGATGAGTCGTCATCAATGACAACCTTTCGGTTCGCAGCCGCAGCTCGGCCAGGTCTCGATCGGGCCGCCGGCCGTGGAGCAATCGACTCATCCAGCTCATCGTCTTCGGCGTCGGAATCGTCTTCCAATGCCTTCTTCTTCGCCGCATATCTCCTGGCAGCTGGCGACAAAGTCGAAGCTGTTACCGCAGCCTTGAGGGCCACCATGGGCTTGCTGGTCGCTTTGCCTTCCGCCTTGCTCGTTTGCCCGGTCGGTCTGCCACGTTTCTTGGTTGCAGTTAGGCTTGATGATGCTGCAGCCTTACCCTTTGAAGAAAGTCCCAAGTCATCGTCGTTGCCCGACGCTTCATCGTCATTGTTAGCCGGCTTAAAGGGCGACGGCTTGGCTAACATCTCATAGTTGGTCTCATCAGGGCTGTCAAAATCAAAGGCCTTGGCTGATTTGACTCTTGGCTTTGAGATGGTTCCGGCGCTCGTGTTGCCATGGCTTGAGTCGGGTCGGCCCATGGTGTGCAAGCTGAGTCGCGCGCTGGCTTCTCCAGAAGGCTTGTCTTCAATGCCCTTGACCAGCGCACCGACATCACCAAGCATCTGATCGTCGTCGTCATCGCTATCTGAGTCGGCGTCGAACAAGGTTCTGGCTTTGGAGGCAGCTGCTCGCTTGTTGCGGACAGGCACCACCTCGGGCTCCTCCGATTGCGATGGCGAGGCGGATCGCGACTCAGACGTCTTGGAGGGAGCTGCTCGCTTGTTGCGAACGGGAACGACCTCTGGTTCCTCGGATACAGAGATGGATCGATATTCAGAGGCCTTGGTGACTTTAGGGGCAGCTTTAGGGGCAGCCTTGGGGGCCGCCTTGGGGGCCGCCTTGGGTGCAGCTTTGGGTGCAGCTGCCGGTTTGCTCCGGCTGAGGGCGGCGAAATCATCGTCAGAAAAGTTGTCAGACAACTCGACAACCTCCGGCTCCGACTCCTTCTTGACCTTGGGTTTGGCGCTAAACATGTCGGCAAACCTCTGCGCCGTCTTCGTCTCCGTCTTCACAGCGGGCGCTGCCTTCTTTCGACCCTTCTTCTCCGGCTCATAATCATCGTCCGCCCCCTTGGCCTTCTTGCCGCGACCACCTCCTCCAGCTCCTATCTTTTTGGATACCCGGCGGCCCATGCGACGAATGTTGGTCTGGATTTCTGCGCTGAGCGCAAGGGATTTCTCCCACTCAGCCTCGAAGGCGACAAGATCCTCACACCACAGATCCTTGTCACTCTTGGCCTCCAGCTCGTCATACTCGGCCTTCTTCCTCCGAATAGCATCCTTCAACTTCTCAAGGCGTTCTGCCGTCAATGCCCAAATTGGCATCTGGGAAAAGAAAAGTTGTGTTAGATGCTATACAGCCAAATGGAACACGCTTGAATGGTTGAAAGGGAAGAAAACTTACTGAAAGAAGGTAGTCATAGTCACGGGCGCTTTCTTCATCCTCTTCTTCCTCTTCTTCCTCTTCCTCTGAAGTCTTCTTTGTTTGGCTATTCTTGATTGGGGGGAACGCCTCATATTTGCGATCTCGAAGCTCTTTGACAAGCACGTCCTTCCGTTTCTTACCAACGATCAAATCACCGTCAATAATCTCCTGGATGAAACGCGCCTGGTTCTTCAACTTCCGGTAGTCGGCGTCGTAGACACTAAGCCAGTGATTCTAGAGCAACATAATCAGTGAATGAAAACACAGGGATATAACAAGTAGCCCTTCACATACCTTTCGCTTCAGATACATGTCCAATCGATAAAGGTAGTATTCCTCCAAAATATCCTCAACCTTCTCATACTTGCGAATCCGGCCATTGGTATCAAACGCAACCAGGTTCGATGTCGCCACTTGCTTGGTGAGCTTGAACCGCTCAAGCAAACCTTCTTCAAGGACTTTGGCCATGTGCTTCTCATCCACTTGAATCTCAAAGTGGACAGTCTTGTGGTCGTTGAATTCTTTGTAGTCCTTGATCCAGGTAGGGCCATCCACGCCGCTGATAATCTTTTCCAGACGGGCCTTGAAGTCATCAGTCCACACGCGGATGGGAAGCTCAGTGATGACCACCTCGTTCGCGTTCTGGTCGTTCTGGTAGGCAATACCGTTAAACTTGTAGCGGTCAGGGCCAGCGGCCTCTGGCGTACCCTTCCAGCCCCGGAACCAGGGAGTCATGGTCTCAAATGGCTTCTCTTCATCATCACCTTCCTCAAGACGACCCATTCGTTGCCTCAAATTCTTCACAACCTCCAGCGGGTGGTAGTTGGGGATGGAGGTGCTCCAACCCGTGCCAATACCATCGGCACCATTGATGAGCACCATTGGCAGGACTGGAGCATAAATCTCCGGCTCAATCTGCTTGCCATCCTCAAACTGGTGGCTCAAGTTTGGATCATCGAGGGAGGAGAAGATTGCGCGGGCAAACGGAGACAAGCGGGTAAAGGTATAACGAGGGCTGGCAGCATCAGAGCCACCGGCAAGTCGAGAACCAAAGTTACCGCTGGGCTCCAGAACATTGATGTTATTGGATCCCACAAAATCCTGGGCCAGTCCAATGATGGTTTGCTGCAGAGAGGCTTCGCCGTGGTGGTAGGCAGTCAGTCCAGAGACATAACCAGCCAGCTCCACAACCTTTTCGTCCTTGACCACGTTTCTCTTGAAACATGCGTAGAGCACCTTTCGCTGACCGGGCTTCAATCCATCAATCATGGACGGAATGGATCTTATGTTATCCGCCATGCTGAACAAAATGAGCTCCCTGTTCACAAAGTCGCCATAGCTGATGGTCTTGGAAGAGTGATCCAAGTAGGTGCCGGGAATAAAGTTGCCCAGCCACTCCTTTCTCGCGTCGGCCTTCTTCTTGGAGAAGGCCAGGTCGAACATGTCCGCCTCCTCCGGCTTCATGACATCAAACTCTTTCAAGTGCTCGTCGAGGTTGGTGAAGTATACCTGGGCATCTTCGTTGCTGCTACTGCCCAGACCCTTCAAGTACTTGTAATGCCATCTAGTGATTTCACTGCCACGTTCTTCCTTCCATTCCTCGTATTGCGGTTGTGTGAAGAAGGACTTGAGTCTCTGTGGTTTCTTGGGGTTGGGACCCTGCCAGACTTTGACAATGGGCGTGATGAATTCCCGGAAGAAATCAGGAATCTGGAGAAGCGAAGGGAATTGCACTTGAAGGAAGTTGATGAGAAGACCCTTGATGTGACTACCGTCGTGATCCTGATCGGCCATGATCATCAGGTGACCGTAACGAAGGCTTTTTGTGTCCGTGTACACCTGCTTGTGTTTGAGACCCAGGAACTGCTTGATGTTCTGAATCTCCTGGTTTTTGGTGATTTGGTCGATGGAGGCGTCTCGCACGTTGAGAAGCTTACCACGGAGCGGGAAAACACCAATACGGTCGGGGTCCAGGATAGCTCGTCCAGAGACGGCCAGACCTTTGGCCGAGTCACCTTCGGTCAAGATGAGCGTGCATTCATGGCCGCGTCTGGTACCTGCCAAGTTAGCCTCGACAAGTTTGGCATTGCTTACTCGAGAGCGCTTGTTGCCGTCGCTCTTGGCCATCATCTTGTCTGCTTTTCTTTCGGCAAAGTCCATGATGTTTTTGATTGCGTCGGACTTGGCCACCTTCTTCAGGAAATCTTCTCCCAGGACACACTTGCTACCGAACTGACTTGATTTTGTAGTCATCTGCTCTTTGGTCTGCGACGTAAACGCAGGGTTATCGACCAAGCAGTTGACAAAAATGAAGATGTGGTTTCGGAGATGTGCCTGCTTCAGACCGTGGCCTTTCCTCAGCTTCGTCACCGCCTTGAGGAGATATGCTGTGATCTGGTCAGCGACATAGTTAACATGAGTACCTCCTGACGTCGTTGCGATTGAGTTGACAAATGACACTTGCTGGAAAGTGCCATCTGATACAGTGAATCCAACTTCCCAGCGGGGATGGCCCTTGTCCTTGTCAATTTCGACAGTGCAAGTTGGGCTGCCGCCCTCCTCCATGCTCCTCTCGCCTGCAATAGACTTTGCATAGAGATCGCAGTACGCCTTGAAGTCCTTGATCTTGATAAGTTCGCCGTTGAGTTGAACTTTGACACCTCTCATTGTGCCAGCCATGTCGTAAACTCTTCGGTAGAGCAGCGCCTCGAGGTCGTCTGTGATGCCTTCTTCCATTCCAAATCGAGCGTAGTCCGGCTTGAAGGTGACTCGGACGAAATCCGATGTTTTGCTGGAAGTAATCTTGGCCTTGTGCATAGTCTGCATATTGTTGGTCCATAGCTGCTTGTATCGTTTTCCGTTTTCGCTGTCCTGGCACTCCAGGGTGAATTCTGTGCTGAACACGTTACACAGCTTTGCACCATAACCGTTACGACCACCCACGGTTTTCTTCTCGTTATCGTCAAAGTTGGAACCAGCCAGCAAGTGACCAAAGATGAGCTCAGGAATGTAAACTTTTTCCTTCTCGTGCATGACAATGGGGATTCCCTTGCCGTTGTTCTCAACACTAATCTCGCCAGTGGCGCGATCAATGGTGACCTTCATCATGCTCATGGAGCTGTCACGCTGTTTATTGTCGGCAGCATTGACGAGAATTTCGTCAAAGATCTTGTAGAAACCAGGGACATATGTAATACTGCGATACTCCATCTGCTTCGACTCTTTGTTGTAGACCCAGATCTGTTGGTCTGTCTTTTCCACGGAGCCGATGTACGTATCGGGACGCTTGATGATGTGTTCGAGCTGTGTCAGCTTCTGGTACGTTTCCGTTGCTGTCTTCTTCTTGGCGCCAGTCTTGGACTCTTCCTTGGGCTCGTCGTCGATAATCATGCTGTCGTTTTCTAGCTCCGCTAGAGGCTTGCTGCCCGACTTCTTAGGTGGAGCTGCCGTCTTCTGCTTCTTAGCGGTTGGCGGAGTGTTGGAGAAGCCAGACGAGGCACTCGGGTCCTCGTCGTCTTCATCGCTTTCCATGATGGGGCGCTTCTTCGGCGCCGGTTTTGATTTTAACGTGGTTTGCACCATCTTTTTGGCAGCTGGCTTCGCGGCAGCTGGTTTTGCGGCAGCCTTGGCCTTCTATAGTAGAGACGTTAGCCACTGTGGGATAATCACACTGGGTTAAGCCGACGTAGATGTGGGATGAGAGTGTTGTTCGTAGAGTTGGTATGTTGAATCGTGGGTGGAGGGGATGGAGGAGGAAGAGTCGAGCGGGCGCAGTCGAGATGTGAAAGGGGAGACGAGAGTGACTCGAGGCTGAAGCTACACGCGCAAAAGTG
Organism: Trichoderma pleuroti; assembly: GCA_001721665.1. Taxonomy (NCBI): domain Eukaryota; kingdom Fungi; phylum Ascomycota; class Sordariomycetes; order Hypocreales; family Hypocreaceae; genus Trichoderma; species Trichoderma pleuroti. The sequence continues at coordinate 22,930 of MDJU01000007.1, forward strand.
AATGCGAAATGCAAAGTCACATCACATAACGTGACAGCAGAGCGGCGCATTGAATCGCACCCCAGCGCAGCACCGATATAGGAGCTTTGAAAGGGACCCGGAGTAGCTTACGGGCTTTGGGACATATCCCTCGGAATCATCTTCGATATTGAAGACGGAGTCATCGTCGGAATCCATGGTCTCGGTATCTCTCAACGGAGAGCTGACGGGAAATCGTACAGTCGCAGACGATCTTGGGCGCACAAACAGGGTACTCGATAAAGTCGTCGACAAGGATGAGGCAGGGCTTGAGACACGCGGCTGTGATCAAGGAGAGTTGAGCCAAGCGGCTGGAGGGGCTCACGAGCAGTGTCGCAAAGGAGAGAAAAAGGGAGCGGCCGTGACTCGGATCGAATTAGAAAATGGGCCAAGTCACATGGAGAGGCCAGAGTAAAGAGTGATGTTGGTAAAGGCGGTGATAATTTTTTGTTGTTGAGCCCCGCGTAAACAAATAATTCGATCCTTTGATGGACGCGACCTGGCTTATCGCTTTGTCGCAGAGTGACGCATCGGGGCTAGCGCTGATCTAAGAGTGGAGCGCGTTTTGGCCGCCTGAGGCACAAGTGAGATGGCCGACCTATCAAGGTACTCGGCGGTGAGCCTTGAGTGAGATGCGGCTGAGGTACCACGTAGCGGTCCAAACGCTAGCCGGTACCTCCTCCGTAACCAAACAAAGTACCCTCTTTGTGCAGCCATGGAAAGAACAATCTTTCTTGGCTTCATGTTCTACCATTGCCATTTAATTTTTACATCGAGTTTTATTGTTACTTATCTAATGAAGAAGCATTCAAAAGTCTTTGAGGGGTCCATCAAGAACTGAAATTGTCTTTCGAATTTTGTTACTTTCGTTGAACACATCTTTTAGTACTATACTCGTGTGTGCAACGCTCAACTTCCCGAATGTCAGCTGCAAACAGGACGTGCGTGTTTGTTGGAACTCAACTCGACACAACAGCCAAAATCCAATTGGCAAAGCGACCAAAAAGCATCACATCATGATCTCAAACATGTCAAAACTGATTCTTACGCACATTGGTGATGACGTGCTGCAGGCTTCTGTGCTATTGGTCGCTGGATTTCTCCTACCCTGGAAATATCGTTGACCGGTTCAGCAAACATGAAAGCCTGCCCTTGGGTGACAGTGCTACTGTGGAACGAATCACGACAGCAATTATCCTCCCCTGCCGGTTGGATGAAATTGAATCAAGAGAGACCCATTTCTCCATGGTCAGCGCTTAAGGGTAGTTGACTTTTCGCATGGCCATGCTGGACTCGTGGCCCTTAATTTCCGGAATGTGCCTTTGATGGAGTCGCTTCCCGACCAGCTTCTTCGCCTCATCAAACGAGGGCCAATTGGCCAGCAGTTGTGAATGAAATTTACCTTTCGAATATTGTATCCGTCCTGACATCTGGAAGGTGGAGCTGAGACCCTGTGGTCTTGGTAAAGAGGCGGTTCCATGCAGAGCACAGGGCGTTTACGCCGAGGTATGCAAACATCCGTTATAGCATCAGTTTCTTTGCAGAGAATACGGCATAATACCTGCAGGTTCCTTCGACGTTCCGTGTACGACTTGGATATTGTGCCATCATATGAACCCCCCCTGCCAGAGTCTCTGCTGTGTATGTAGATGGACCTTTGTACAACGACAGTTATATTTCTCTGCGTGCATCAACGTTCGATTGGCATTCCATGGCTGATATTTTCTTAGCATCTTTCGTATCTCAAACGGTCAAGCGGCTAATAAAGAGATGAATCGTTGGACACCCTCATCCGTTTGCCGCAACGCCCTTGCCTGCCTTTAAAATTGGCTATTAGCCTTTGCCGAGGCATGGCACTCCCGCCAGGCTTCCGTCTTCCACGTTCCATTTCGTGATGAGATGGGGACAAATAACTAGTACGAGGAAATGATGGTTGCATGCCGAGCTATCGGGCCGGGACAATCTGCCTGCTTATTCATGATAATAGGCGTTGACAGGTGCAATTGGTATCCCATCAAGCTTGACTCGAACTCATTGAGTATACTACGCCCGATTCAGAATCGCCCTGGAGAGCTGCATGAGTGCTCTGATGCATCTGCTCAATGCCGAGAATTTGTGCAACAAAAATTACCTGCGGCATAGTGATCTGATGAGAGCCGTACCTGGCAGAGGAAAGCTCAGTAGTGTTGGATAACAGATATTACATTATATTTTCGGCCGCAATTATCGTTGTCCAACAGATAATTGAATCGACAGTATGACTCAATGAAACGGCTTCTTTTCTCAACCACTCCTTTGCTCAGGCTCTTTGCTACCGAGAGGGATTCACGAGGTGATTAAACTTGTGCATCATCGGAGAATTTCCCCGAATCTGTACGCACATACCTCTCTACCTTGACTCCAATTTGGAGTGAGTTGATGTATTGAATGGAAACCACGATTCTTTCGCTTCTTTCGGCTTTGATTAACTAACTGTTGATTCAAAAAGCAATAGGGTTGGCCGTGGCTACAGGTACGTTGAGCTGTGGGCTTCTTCATCCTACAAGCCTGCCTTATAGATCTGGTCAAAGTTCGGTCACAATGGCGACTCTGACGATATAATTGCAGACAAAGCTCGCCAATGCTAGGAATAAGGTTATAGATAAGATTTTCTTGCTTAAAGAGCATATCCGTCAAGGCAGACACCAACCCATATGATGTCGCGTCCCCAACACGTGGCCAACTCGAAGGTATCCTGTCATACTTGGAAAGATGTCAACGGATAGCTGGAACACAGGCCAGTCTCTGACTCTCTCCCGTGCTTCGCAAAGGCCGCAATGGACTGGGGATAGCTGACTGGTGATGCCGCCAATGCAGCTACCCGTACCCATAGCCGCCTCTCTCAACGGATAAAATATGACATTCAAACAGGTGACTCTACTGGTATGCGTGCGGCAGCCGGTATTTGCGTTCGTCGAACCCATTTGCTCTTCTAAGCGATTTTCCGGAATGCCTCATCTAGAGTAACCTCGTCTTCCACTCAATACCACGGTTGTCTGCAGTGGTAGCGGTGACCTTGACCTGGGATGGCAGATTAGCATGCCCTCGAGCAGGCGTCTGAACAGAATGATGTCTAGGGTTACCACTGGCCGAGTTTGGATCAGAGAGATGCCGATTTTTCCTGCGCTTTCGTAGCGTAGCCGGGAACGCTGTAGCGCATTCCTTCTTATTTGCCGTTGGAAGTATGGAGCAAGAACTGGTACGATCTGTGCTGGAACTCAGGTGGCTGTCTTGAACGTTCAAATACACGGCGTTTAGATGGTCCTCACCAGCAGCAACAGGATGCAGCTCGTTCGCTGTTTACCCAACTTGGAGAGAACTAATCTGTAGCAATCGAACCGAACCGAACCGAACCGAACCTGACTACAGTAAATGAGGTACGGCGAAAACCACGTTTTGCAATCTGCGGCGAGATAATTCTGGAATCTCATCTCCTAGCCCGCCAACTTGCACCGGGATCCCGGGGTCGACTGCGGAGCGCTTCGGACGCTCTGGCCGCAGTGGAGATTTGCAAACGCAAGAATAACGAGGCTTATGCGTGCTGAAAGCCAGAATCCGGGCGCCAGAATCTGAAATCCTTGTCCTGGAAGCTTGGGACGCAAACTTCATCAAGGAGGCACCTGATCGGTGGCTGCACCGCTGACCGTTTAACGTCTAGATCCCTGCAGCTCCTCTGTGCCCCGGATTTGTGGCCCACCGTTGACAGACAAGCAAGCCCAGATCCCCTTATTGGACAGAATCTACATCAAAAGTGACTGTCATCTCATTGTTGTTTGCCAATCCAGGGAGCCTGAGGTGCTGGGAGTCTCTATGTTGTCTTTGACTGCTCTTACTGCCACTGATGAATTATTTGGAATGATATTAAACCCCCACACTACATCTTCTGCCTTATTCCCAAGAAGAAGGATATCGCTCTCCCTACCTTGTTGTATACGCCTAGGCTTCCAGATCAGTTGGTTGCGCTGGTCCTGCATACAAGCCATATCGAAGGATGCCTACAAACGCTGGGCACAAGATGCTACCTCTGCATTCTATTCTGAATCCTGCTTTGTCTGGGCCGCCCGGGCCTAGTTTCCGACAGTCTGATCCAGTGGTGGCAATACCATCGACACCATTGCCGTCAGGAGCACCACGAGTGACGACAGATGGATCAATGCCTACCCAAAAGGCGAAACCACAAGGAAGCGCCGACAATATGCCCAAGCCGAAACTACAGGGGCCAGTCAATTTCGCCCCCTTTGAAGATGTCGACCAAGCGTCGTATCGAGAGGTTCAAAGGTTTCAAGTCAGCCCGTTTGGACAAATACGACAGAGTTGCGACCACATCCCCTACAGTAGCTCAAAGAAGGACTTCTTCGAAAAGACGGGAAGAGAGAGCATCGAAGGTAAGAGTCTTTTTTCTGGTAGAGAGAGAGTGACTACCTTATTGCTTGAAAAGGGGGCTAACAAGACTTGATTGTAGTTTTCAAATATGAGTTTTGTTACAACGAGGCAACCTACACCGTCATGTGGGACTATAATGTTGGTCTTGTTCGCATGACTCCATTCTTCAAGTGTTTGGGATATGCAAAGGTATGGCGTTGTGTTTCCTGTCCCTTTGACATGCAGGCTACTCATTTAGGTGCTCTACTGATGATGAATAGACCAAGCCCTCCCAGATGCTGGCTAGAAATCCGGGATTAAGAGACATATCGCCCAGCATCACTGGAGGCGCCGTGTCAGCTCAAGGTATGCCTAAAAAGAATCTAGTATCAATATGAAACGCTCATGCTTTGTTTACTCGTTAGGATATTGGATGCCATATCCTTGTGCAAGAGCTGTATGTGCGACGTTTTGCGCGAGAATCGCAGGTGCATTGATACCGCTCTTTGGCCCATCGTTTCCCTCTCACTGCACTCCTTCCGAATCTCCTTACTACAACGAGATGGTGATTAGCCAACGAATCATCATGGAGGCAAAGGAAGACGTCGCACGGTTTCGCTATGGACAGGAACAAGGAAATCGAGTTGTAAAGGCTGTCGGTGGAATACGTGGCCCTCTGGTGCTTGGAGACTACCCCCTACGGGGCAAACGGGAAATCCAGCCAATGTCCTCCTTCAGACTGCCGTCGCGCCCCACCTCCGCGTTCTCAGCGTTTGATCACCTCAATTCCCGAGGCTGCTGCCTTTGGCCACCATCCTATGGCAGTTTCGGCCCCGAGTACGGCATGCGAAGGCCGCGAACCCAACCCCTTTTCTCGAATGAGCATGAACATGACTGGTCGATCTGTTCTCGATCCTAAGCTTTTCCAGCCACCGAGCTCTTTGTTCGACGTGTCCCCACGAACCGAGACGAGCGAATCTGAGAGAAAGCATATTGAGAAATGGAGACCGAAGCGGCGTAGACGAGCTCATAACGAGGCCGGAACAGCGTATTCGCCTGCTCCGCTTGTGGAAGCGTACGAGAAGAGACAACCACAGCTAGAGCTGGAGCATTTCAGGGCAGCAGCAGCACTGCTGAGTCTGCATAGAGAACCTCGAGACGCAGAATATTCCTCTACAACGGTGGTGCAAACATCGGACGACGACTTTCCTGAACGGCGTCACCAGAAGAAGCGACCAAAGGCCCATTCCTTTTAACAACTGGATGATGTTGGTTGGATTACCCAAAAAAGGGGGGAACGTGATGTTGTGATTGGGGACATTTATCCACGTATTGCTCGCTTTCAAGATACCCGCAGGACTGGCTCTTGCAATCAGATTGTGTTTGGGTCATCTTTTTTGGTAGAGGTTTTTCTGGCTTTCGTCATTTTTTGTATGTTGTATTTCAAGTTTTCGTCAAGATTGATAAAATGTAGTAGTATTGATGTCGGTTTCGCTTTTCTTCTAAGTCTTGAATTCACATTTCCCACATATGATCTTTATTTTACCCCCTCCTCCTTGATATCTTTTTTCACAGAGCACTTTTAAACGCCATCTCTAAACCAATTTCTTTCATTTAAATCGTCGTCACATCGCATCACCTCCTCTCTCCTCTCTCTGCTGCCCTCTTGTCCTTGAATTCCTTGACCCATCCCTCCGCCTTTGGAGTCGGCAGTACGAAAATCCTCACCACTTCATCCACAACCTCGACTTTGCCTCCACTCAGCACCTTCAACAGGGGAACCTTCTTGCCCATCTTGATCAAACCGCCTTCTTTCGTTTCAATGTAGCATGTCACTCCTGCAAGAGTATACTGTCCTTCTTTGTCCCACGGCAAGGGGAATATATAGCCTAGGTGGTCCTCCAGAGAATGCGTCTCATGAAAGGCCTTGATGAAATCGGACTCCAAGTGAAGCGGATACAGCAACACCGTGGGGAACGCCAGCTCGGACGAAGGATCGTCCTCATTCGGCAGCAGCCTCACTTTTGCGTCCTCCATCTCCGGCGGCTGCTCCGTCGTCCGCATCCTGATCCCCCTCGCAGCAATAGCCGTCTTGAGGAGCAGTGCCCGGCGCTGCTTCTTCGCTTCTCTCTCCGCCGCCTTCCGCTTCAGCTCGTTGAGCGTCGTGGCCCGCTTGATGATGCCGTCCGCGACGCTCCGCATCGCCTTATTCTCCGGCTCCATCGCCAGCCCCCTCGCGCACACGTCGTCGGCCTCCTCGATGCGATCCACCGCCAGCAGCGCCTTTCCGCTGCGATAGTAGGCCTTGACGTTGCGCGGGTTCAGCCGCAGCGCCGCCGCGCAGTCCGTCCAGCAGCTGCGGTAGTTTTGCATCTCCAGGTGGCACGCCGCGCGGTTCACGTACATGGCCTCGAGCATCTCCCTCTGCTGCCGGATCTCGTCCTCGGAGTCAGGCTCCCCGGTCTCGGGATGCTTGGTGACTTCGCCGTGCGCCCTCTTGCGCTCCTCAACGAAGAGCACCGCGATGCCCTTGCCGTAGAACTCGCTGGCGTCCTTGTAGCCCCTGACCTTGAAACACTCGTTGCCGCGCTCCTTGAAGTCCGCCGCGTTCTCCAGCGCCGTGCCCTCGTACGCCAGCGCCTGCAGCGCCGCAATGTCGTCGTTCTCCTCCATCTCCGTCATGAACAGCGGCGACTTGTTCAGGTCTGCGAGCACCTCCTCAGCCGTCCTGTTGCGGTTCAAGGCCAGCTGAGGCGGAAGCGCAGGTCCCGTTCCATCGGCCGGCATTTGGTCAGCGAGGCTCATGGCCTGCTCGATCTGGTCCGCGAGCTGGTCGATGCTCATTGTCGAAACGGGCACACGATTTGTATTTTATCTAGATGAGGATATGCGATGAAGGGGATTATATGAGAATGTATCTCCCCCTTCGTTTGTGTTGGTCAAGTTGCACGCAAGAATGTGTATTTTTTTATGAAGATGAGGGTGGCGCATTGGGCTTGAAATTTTGATGAGTGACAAAATTTTGTGTGAAATCCTGGAGCCTTGATTTAGTAGCTCGGAATTTGCACTTGCCAACAGGATCAGCAACTTTCCAGTGACGACATAAAATTCTAGAAAAAATTACCATTTTTAATTGATATTTCGTGTAAAAAACCTCATTTGGTATCTACTTGTGCTTTTATTGTTTTTCTTGGTCTTTTTGACGTTTTCTGTACTCTGGTCAAGTACCTATTTAAGTCTCTGCTAGTAGGCAGCACTGTCAGTCACCTCACTACCCAGACAAGAGAAAAAGGAACACTGTAAATATCTGCACAAGCGTCATCATTACTATCTTTTCTAGTCTCTAATACTATCTAGTCCCCTTCATTCTTTGGGGACAAGAGAGAGAATAAAAAAAAGTATCGGGATAAATATACACTTTTCCAAGCCCCCAAAAACGCCGACAAATGCGCAATCCATACACAAAGCAATTTACATGCGTCTCCTTGGATATCATTTGTCTTCTTCCACCGCATCGCAACCGAATCCTTTACCAACCAATCTGAACATGAACCATGGGGTATATATCCATTCTGAACCTCGTCTGCGGAAAGTGAACGCCGGTTGACTCGTGCGTAAACCTGTTCATCATAATTAACTTATTCACCACTGCAACTTGCAGATGGTGGCCTGTAATGAAAAATGTGACGGCTCCTACTAGGAGGATGCTGTTCATCATTTCTCTCGTTTTCATTTTTTTTTTTCGTTTTTTGAAAACATCATTTTATGATTGCGTTTTCTTCACTCCACATCCTCGACTGAAACTTCAGTGGGTGTGACGTTGTGATTTTGTTCCTCGGCATCTTGTTTGGATCGTTGACAACTACGATCTCGGGGAACGGAGAAGCACTGAACAGCACCGAAAATGGCAACCAGGGAGCTGCAATACCATGGCAAGGCGGTGCAGTCCACCTGGCTACCCAGTGTGTAGAGATAGCCTGCGACTGGTGGCGCAACCATGCGGCAGGCAGCGCCAGCGCTGGCAGCCAAGCCGTTGACTTTGCCCAGGGCACTCGCAGAAGGGGTGGCTCCTTTGATCAGGATAAGGAGAAGGGGATAAAGGGTGATGGAAAGTACGTTGCGTACAGCAAGGCACACGTAGATGGAGGGGAAAAGAAGGGACTCGGGGACGTAAAGTAGAAGAGGGACAATGGCGTAAATGACGGGGTGTAAGACTGTGACAATGAGGAAAAGCCGGTATACACCAAACTTCTCGGCTGCTAGGGGGAAGATGACAGCTTGGACAAACAGAGCTATAGCTCCGTTGACAGCCATAATTATTCCCACATCTCGAAGGGAAAGGCCTAAGCCTCCGGGAGAATAGAAGGGTGAAAGGGCACCAAACTTGGAGAAGGTATTTACCGAAACTCGCTCGTCTTCAAAGAAGATTGGCATGAGGTGGTCGTAAGTCATCGAGTGGTAGGTGAAGATGCACAAAGAGACAATGAAGCCGACGATGCGCTTGTTCCAAATGGTTGTAGGCATCTTCTTTTCCATGGCCGTCTCGTTCGAGTTGTTCTCTGGACACTCCCCGCTGCTGCTGCTGCTGCCGCCTCGAATGGTTCCGTAGGTCTCGGCACGCAAATCGACGGCCGGTCGCTTTATGGCGTCTGAAGTCTCCAACAGCGGAGTCTCTTCTGAGACGTAAGTGTCTGCTGGGAGGAGAATTCGAGGCTGCATGTCCGGGTGGGTTTCCTCCAGGAGGAAAAAGCCCATGATGATGCTGAAAAACAAGAGAGCGGCGCAAAGCAGGTTGGGCAGCAGGTAGGGGAATCGCTCGAACAGAGAACCCGTTGGGGAAAGCATTGGGCCAGGACTCGTGAGGGTCGGCAAAGGTTCCGCCAATGCAAGGTCCAATGATGGTTCCAATGCTCCACACAAAGGGCATGACGGAGAAGGCGCGCGCTGGGAGTTTGTGTTAGCCAACTTTGTATCATTCAACACGGGATGGGGGAATAGCTTACGCTCATGCTCGGGTTTCGTGACGAGCTCACCGACCATGGTTTGAATGACGCCAATGTTGCCGTTGAGGAGCCCCCCTATCGCGCGTCCAACCAACGCGATCCAGATGTTGGAGGCGAATCCTACCATGATCATGCTGAGCATAGTCCCCACGCAGCCGAGTATCAGGACTGGTTTGCGACCGATGCGGTCAGATAAACCGCCCCAATACATGCCCATGAGGGCTTCGGCGAGGGAAAAGGAGGAGATGAGAAGACCCGAGTAGAAGGAGGCATCTTGTTCGTTGCCGATCTTGAATCTCTTGACTAGAGCCCAGGCATAGGGGAAGATGGAAGTGAGAGCGATTGGCTCGGCAAGGCGAACAATGGCTGGGAAGGAGGGTTAGTTTCGGTTGCGAAGCGCATTGCTGCTTGTTTCATCAAAACAAGACTTACCAAGGAGAAAGAGTTGAAGGGTCGGGAAGTCGTCCGGGTTGCGAAGACGTGCCTGCTTTGTTAGGGTCATGTCTTCTCTGCTTGGTGTGAGCTTACGACAACAGACACAAGCACAGGCGAGAAGAGTGCGTGCGTTGGTGTGCGTATCTTTAGAGAGGTTGACAAGTCTCCAAGGAAGGGTTGTGAGAGTTGAGAATCGAGAGTTGAGAGTCGAGAGTTGACAATCGAGTTGAGAGCAAAGAGCAAGAGGTTGATCGCTAGGCAGGCGAACGCGATTAAAGGCAGGATTTGCTGTGTTGCTGCACTGAACAGATGTTTGTTGCCAAGCCCTGCAGCACAATGCGGCAAGATCAAAGCAACGATGGCAAACAAGATGAACAAAGAATTGAACAGATGCAAAAGATGTAAAGAGCAGAACTGACGGAGACTGGGCGAAACGGTGGTGGGAGCAGGCCTATTTCTACCGGCGTCTGTCGAGGTGGGAGCAATACAGTAAGACACAGTGCTTGAGCAGGATATCGGGTGGAGCTCTGAAAGCATCGATAAGAAGAGACATGCATCTAAGACATGTAGCACGCTGTGGCTGCATGTGGCATGTGGAGGCCCTAGCACAGTCTGCAGCAGTATGCAGAAAGCGAGGTGACACGAGCCACACGCTAGCCCTTTAGCCTCTGGCAGCAGCCGCAAGCGTCGCACCCCAGGGGTCTCACTAGGGCGCTAAGCAGCTGGCCTTGTGTCTCTGGTTGTCGTGTCTTGCATTGTTTTGCATTGGATGCGATGCAGCCGGGCTGCTTTCGACGGCAAGATTGTGTGGTTGTGATTCTGATGCCAATTTCAACTCTCCCCAGTTTCACAATGCATTGTTTCCGGCCCGGATCGCCAAACGTCTTCATTCGCTTGCTCCTCCGTACATACAACAACCAACTCGGTCGTCTCTCATTTCCCAAAAGGCGAATCCGTGCCAGCCGCCTCTGCTTGCGACGCTGACGAGCACCAACAGAAAAAACAATGCCCTAGCCAGCAGCGATCAGCCAGCTAGCGAACAGTCCTAGTTTGAAATGCTACGCTGTCCAACCTTGCACCATGTGCGAGGTTATTTGGTCTCGTGTCGCTTGTCGGATCCAGGCATCACATGCTTTGCTATTGGTCATTGGAGGCTGGCAAGTTTTTTTCCCACCTCCGAACTAGGAGTTTGATGGTGCATGGACCTGCGCCACTACACAGTATATGCATATATCGCGCACGAGCATGCAATTGGGCGTGGCAATTGGCCAGTCATATTTTCTCCTCGCTTCACCAACCCCACCCAAGATGGCAAGTTCTCGACAACTTTTGCATTTTGCGTGGAGCACCGACGACCCGAAGGCCTTTCATCGACGATCTCTCCGTTGCATCGACAGTATCTGCAAAATTTTACTTTGTACGGAGTGGCGCTGCCTCTTGAGTCTGCCAAACCGTCACAGCCGAACCTCACATTCAACACGGCATGCTCGAATTCCTCTGTCATGACCTCGCAAGCAGAGGCGGATGACCGCATGACGGTGCAATGACGGGAATGATGATGACCAGGTTTCATGGCATGGCGACGCGCGGATCATTCAGGGGAAACAATTTGCTACGCTTTTATACAGTCGAGGCATTACTATCCATCTACTCCAAGGTGAAGATTAGTGGTGTTGCTGTTGTCCTTCTTTTCCGCTTCCCATGCACTTGGCGCCAAATCGCCGACCCACGAAGTGGTTCTACATACAGACAGGAGGATGCGACCCGGTCAATTTCCCATGCACCATTAGATTGACAGTCGAACCAAAGATGGGGGTCGGTTTCAAGCTCGTACTTGCATGCAGACGAAATCTGCCAGGATATCCCCGTGCAAATGGCCCGAGTTGTTATTACTTAATGTTACTTGGCTTGGACCACGGCGCCAGTTTTGCTCGGTCACGCTACACCCTTCTTCTCCCGCCAGCACCAATTTGACAACTTGTGCAGCTTCCCAGCGCTAAAGCTGGATCTGCAACTGGTCGGCTGGCGAAGGGGGCAAGATGGAAAAGTCAAAGGGAATGCTGTCGTCATCATCGCCAAAGTCCAACGAGCTTGCTTGTCTTGCGCTTTGCAGAGCATCGAACCTCATAGAAGTCATGAGAACCGAGGCGACCGCCCGCAAGACGCGGATTCCGGCTGCAAACTGAGGAGCATCCGGATCTGCGTGGCATGAGCCAACATATCACCCGGAGCGTCTGTTCCCCGCCTTGTGCCCCTCTTCGACATCTCACGCTCTCCTCTCTCCCTTCCTTCCTCCCCGCTGCTCACCTTTGGCTGGAATGTGTCTCGAGTCGCAGCCGGAGCAAACAGGCGGTCTGGTTCGCAACCCCTAGCTCGCCCAATGGGTGCTCCGCAGAGTATTCGGTCCAGCAGCCTCATGACCGTTTCCCGCAAGGCACCCGCCGGAAACCACCCCAGGCGGGTGTCGCGATCCAAACAGGACATCCAAGCACAGGTACGAGGCAAACAAGGCCGTTGAAAGCCCGACCCGGGACGCCTCCTCCGCCGACGCGGATCTTGGCTTGAAGGGACACCCACCAGCTGCAGTGCCGAGACCCTGAGGGGCCTTACACCCCTCTTTGCATGACCTTGAAGCCACTGGGAATAAAAGAATCGAACAAGGGTGGAGCACAAGCCATTCTTTATGCATCTATCGAGCCAGCACTAGAGAGAGAATTGCGCTAGTTCCCGAGGGCTGGACCACACTGGGTGGAGCATCTTTTCAACATCAGATGGGCTGAGAAGTGAGATGGAAGAGACGACGCATCTCTTACGTGTAGTCATTGGGTCAAGCGGGAGTCGAACCACTCAAGGCCAACAGCAGCTGTGAACGCGGGGCCTCTACAACTTGTGATGCTTGATAGACAACAGGGGGTTTCAGCCATCTTCTCGGATGACCTTTGTGTCTCTTGAACCTTCTTGATAGCGGTGGTGTTGGCTCACCGAGTGCCGCTCCGCCGGTCTCGGGGCGCAATCAGCATCGGCTTTTCCGACTGCATTATCAGTTATGAACCTGTCGTGTTGCATTCAACATAAATTGGATACGACACCGGAAGAAAACAACAGGTTTCGCTGCAACAAGACACAACCTTTGCCCAATGAAATTTTACTCGTCCAATTATGGGCAATTCACCTCCAGTTCCCATCTGGTCACTGATACGAATGCACTCCGACGTTCCGAGCGAGACAAGTGAAACAAAATCCAGGCATTCAACCGCCAACTCCAAAGGGACGCATTTTGTTTCACCGGCATTGGACAAACATTGTCAATCGCTTCAGTCACAGGTTCCCTGGCAATGTGACGACAGCACGAGTGTTTAATGAATGATAATGACAACATGCCGCTCTTGTTTAATTCTTGTATCTCTATCGACCATGGTTGCTAATGTAGCATCCAAGGTGTGGTAACACACACACCGTGTATGCACGTATACAGCGCTTCTATGCACAACATCTTTCGTCAGACATCAGGACTCTTACAGCCGCTCACTTCCCCTGGCAGAGTTCCCGATGCCCATCTCCCCCAGCACGGTCTTGAACCTCTCCGCCTCCTCAATCATTTGCTCCATTGTCCGCGCATTGCGCTCCGCGTCCTCGATTCTCGGCATCTTTCCAGCCGGTCGAGGCCTCTCCTGGTCCCACAGAGCTCCTCCCACATTGGCCTCCTCGCTGGACAGGCGCACATAGATTTCATCCATAGCCTCTCCCATGTCGCCCTTCTTCCGAGGAATCACATGAACGTGCGCATGGGGGATGGTTTGTCCCGCCTCGGCGCCATCCTGCAGCGCGACGGTGAAGCTGCCCGACATGAGATTTGAGGGGTCTGGGAAGTAGAGCCGAGCGAGGAGCTTCTGGACCTGCTGGACCGTGGCGAAGAGATCTGTTGTTTCGGCGGGGGAAAGATCCAGGAGGCGTTTGTGGGGTTTGAGCGGACAGATGAGGACGTGGCCTGGGAGGAGAGGCTTGAGATTGACAAGACCGTAGGAGTGCGGCGTTGTCAGAAAGACCTAGAGCGATGTTCATCAGCTGGGTTTTAAATCGGTCTACAGGAGGGTTTTTCCTGGTGATGCTGATTTTGCGATGATTTATGAAGAAAGAAACGGGAATCCGCATCGTGTTTCCCCATGGCATACCTGCTTCGTGACCTCAAAGGGCCCAAACTTGATATTCATTCCATCCGTATTAGTCGAAGTCATGACGCCCCTCTCAAAGGAAGGCTTCCCGAAGCTCTCGAGACTAAACGCTCTAGCAGGGCAATCTGACCAAGGCCGTGCAGCAGCAAATCGGCTTACTCGGACCAATGCCAGTCTGGAAGCCAACAAGTCTGCAGTCGCGAGAAAAGCGATGATGCAACCTCGCGCATTAGCAGCTTGAATCTTTCTTTGGTCTTTCAGCGGTGCGTGAAATTTCTCCGTGAACTACTCGTAATGACGAGACAGGCGTTGGAGAAATTGGCTCATGGGGTGAGAGAGAGGGCGGGTATATATGAGCTGCCCAATTGGCTCCTTTTGTTTCTTTGGGTGATGGTGAGATGAGAAGTGAGAGTGAGATGGTGAGAGGTGAGATTTAAGACGTGTTGGAGCGGGGGGCGGACTTGTCACGGCCGCCCATTAATGGTTGATTGGGGTTGGATGTGGAGTAAGTTTTTTTCAACTCGACTGTCTAGTATCGAGCTTTGGTGAGAATGACAGCTTCAACTAGTCTGCTGAAATGGCCATAAGATGAGATTTTGCCTGCTCCGTACAGTGTATTGGTATCTTCTAATGGTATTCTAGCATTACATTTCACATCATACAAACCCCCTCTCTCTATTTAAAAAAAACAGTAACAAATCGCTCCGTTGTTTACAACAACAACAAAAAAGAAATCCAGTCGCAAAAATGCCCAAATGTTTCTACATCATCCTTCTCATCACACTCGCCTGCTGTCGAAAGAAGTACTCGCCACCAACCGCGGCGCCGCAAACCGCTAAAGAACAGGCGCTCTCGAAACGTGCATCATCAGAAACGTCGGCTTGTTAAAAGAAATCCGTCTCCTCGCCGGCGGAAATGAGTTGGGCGGCACTCGTGTCGAAGCGTCCCGGGCCTTGGTCCAATGGCTCTTCGTCTTCTTCGCCGAGGTCTTCCCAGTGGACTGTAGTTGATGGTTAGCGGCTGGATGAGGGAGAGCTGAGGATAGCGTTTATTGAGAGAATACATACTATGAGGCTTAATAATGAAAGCACATATTAAGCCGATGCAGAAAAGTCCACCGAGGAGCACGAAAATGGCCTGCGGGAATGTGCCGACCGTCACGGCGTATAAGCCATTGAACATGAGGGGGCCGACGGACTCGTGAGAGCGCCTGCATGAAGCCAACAGCGCCGAGGACCTGCCCGACGCGTGCCGCGGGAACATGCTTGGTGACGGCGGCCTGGACAGTAGCGCTGCCCAGGCCTCCGAGAGCGGTGACCATTCCGCTGGCGAAGAAGAGGTGCTGGTTGCGGGAGAGGGTGTATCCGATACAGCCAAGCACGTCGGATGTCAGAGCGAAGCGAAGAACCCAAATGTCCAGGTTATCCGCTCCCGTGTTGGCCTCGATCGCGGGTGCCCCAGACTCGCGTCGTCGTCGAGCTGCTGGTCGGATGCGGAAGATGTAGTTGATGATGGGGAAGAGGACCATGAGCACAACCACGCGGATCATGGACAGGGACGAGATGAAGCGAGACGTCTCAAAGGTGCCCCATTCAAACATGAACTCGCTGTACAGCATCAGGCAGTTGCCCACGGCCATCATGGATCCCATGATGATGGTGTCGGCAATGGCCAGAGCGACCAGGTTGATGCGCAGCCTTGACGAGGTTCCGGGACCAGTGGGCCACAGAATCTCAAAGGCCTCAAAGGCGTTGTGAACCCGGCGAGGAGGAAGCAGGCTTGGATCGGCCTCGGATCTCGCCAGCTTCTCGCGGGCCAGCATCTGTCTTCGCTTGGACAGCGACTCTGGCAGGACAAAGCGAACAAAGACGATGAAGAATGCGTGACAGCCGAGAGCTACATAGAAGATGGAGATGATGGTTCCGGTCCACTTGACAAAGTAGCCGGCCAGAAGCGGGCCTACAGCAAGGCCGGTAAAGAGACAAGCATGGACATAGCCGATGGACACGGCCCTCCTGGATGGTGGCGTGCAGTCGCTCGTGTACGACTGACTGAGAATGCTGCCGGCGGTAAACGACCCCGTGATGCCGTCAAAACAAGCACCGACGAGCATGAACCGGTAGTCAAAGACCAGTGGGTACTTTGCGCAGAGAATGGTGACAACCTCGCTGAGCAGGCCGCCGCAGGATGCGAGCGCCATGAGCTTTCGTCGGCCGTAGCGATCAGAGAGCTTGCCCAGCTTGGGGGCGACGATGGCGCTCAGGCCGCCGATGATGAGGTTCAGGCCCAGCATAAAGGTGGCGACCTTTCGCTGGACCGGGGCGATGTTGCATTGCGGGTTGTCGGAGCCCAAGACAATGGGCTTGTAGGTGAAGTGAGGGTTGATGAGTTGCTGGTCTGCAAAGTACTGGTTGCACACAAGATCGAGAATTCTGCAGCGCCGTCATTAGCAAGAGACTTCACTCATTGTTGGTTGCTGCTTACAGGTTGAGTTTAGGAACAATCAAGCCGCCAAAGGCGAGAGTGAAGACGGCATACGGTCCGAGAAGCCAGAATACCTGCGGCGCTTGTTAGATGCATCTGCTGTGTCGCCCATGAAAGCTGCTGTGTCTCCGCACTCGGGACATGTGCGACATACAGACGGCCTGCGCCACCAGGGCAAATGCTGGAAATCGACGTCGTTGTCCCAGCTGCGCTTTCTCGCCCCGAATCCCTCGGGGCCGAGCAGTTGCGACGTCTCGGTGACGTCTGAGTCGCGATCATTGTCGATTTCGCGAATCGTCGGACTCGGACTCCGGTCGTCGCTTATCCGCTTCGGACCAGCCATTTTGTGTGTGTGATGCAGCTATTTATTACTGCGAAAAAAAAGAAGAGTTGTCTGTGTTGATGCGACTCAAGATGATCCAGTCCGCGGGCAGAAGAACAACAAAAAAAACAAATACGAGGAAACGCCAGACGCGCTCGCTCAGGTCGGGAAGACTATAGGGAAGCCTCCGGAGTTCTGGTAGCGACAAATGCCTTGACTCTGTCCCATTTCTCGCCGAGCCGGACCCTCAATTTATGGCTATACGGGACCAGGGAGTGAATACTTATACTTGTGTACCTACGACGACGAGAAGGGGGCCCCGAGAAGCTTTGCAGATGGGAGGAAGCGAGATGAGGGCTGGAAAGCTATTTTCTGGAGTGCTCGTACAGTAAGAGCTTACATGCAGAATTCCAATTCCAGCAACGGGGGAATGACAGGGGAATGCCCGAGTGGAGCCGAGGAACCAACAAAGCAAGTCAATTCAATTCAAACGTGTTCTGGCAATCGCGTGGACGGCCTCGAGTGGATTCGGAAACGAAACCCGGGGGCCCCAGGAGGGACGATGGGACGGGCAGAGCCTGAGTTTGGCGCCCTCTGGGATTCCTTCTGGGGGATTCCGCGATCCGGATTGGTCTGACTGGCTATCTCGAACCCCGTACGGAGTGTGTGAGTGGTGACGACGTTATCAGCATCAGGCTCGTGCTTCGTCTGGTCTCGTTTTCTGCAACGCAATCAATGGCTGTCTGTTTGTCTGGTCGGGTTTTGAAAACGAGAGACAACAGACAACAGACAGACTCGGGGCAACCACGTCGTCGAGGCTAGCCAAGACCAGCGCAGCAAATCGCCTGCAGCTCTCGGCCAACCACTTGTACGAATCGATGACGCTTGCGTTTGGGCGTCGCCCGCGACTATCGTGCCTGAATTGCACGCTCTGCTCGCGATAGTCGCCCACCAGGCCGCTGCCGGTGGCCGAGAGTTGCAGCGGTCCGCAGCTTCCAGCCTATCCGGGTGCACGATGCAAGCCAGAGGGGGCGGGGCCTGGCAACACGCTGGGAATAGGGTTGTGACTTGGTCCGAAGAGGGCAAAGGATGGGCTGCTTGGTTATCGCTTTGCTGGTGTTGCAGAGCGAATCTTGCTTGGTAATTCGGACTTTTGGGCCAGTGGAGTCCGAAGTCCGCCTCCGCAGGCTAAAGTGTACGTAACCTTGGTACCTCGTGTTCGGGTGTTTTCTGTGATGATTAGCTTTCAATGGACCAGTTTCACACTGCAATAATTACGGGTTAGACTTTTTCAGTTGCATGAAATCAGACGAGCTGGGCAGAGCTATGATGTATGAATTTGCTCAGTCAGAACTTGGAGAGGGGACAGGAGGAACTTTTTTGTTTTTTTCTGGCTGCCCTTTTGCCCTTTTGCTGTTAGTTCGCCGATAGCGAGTTGTTGGGCTTCAACCGGCAATCTGCTACCGTACTGTCGACTCCATTATTTCCGTTGATAGGAAGCCAGAGCTTCTACGTGGCACGCCATGCAGGTGTTGCCAGGGGACAAGATAAAAGAAGAAGAAGAAAAAATACATTGTCGAGACACTGGCAAAACGGTTCAATTGGGCCAACAGAGACAATCCGTTGGTGCCTCATGCGTACCTGACAGTGTGCATGAGCCCTAACAATGCATCCTCTAACAGAGCCGAGACAGGAGAACCTGCAGCCATCAAAAGTACCTACTAGGTACTACTTACAGTTGAGTATTGATGCCTAATCGGGGACAAGGTGAAGAGCTCGGTAGCCGCCGCTGAGCTGTCGGTGATGCGCCAATCAGAATCCACACGGAAAGATGACTCAGCAGATCCCAGCCAAATGCAACGCGGTACGGCTGCGAGGCTTTGGATATTTTCTGGAGCCAAACCGGCAAGCGGACACGCATCGCCATCCCCCAATTCCATCGTCGCCGCCACAATGCCCGTCGTCAAGGGAGGCGTCTGGACCAACATCGAGGACGAGATCCTCAAGGCGTCCGTCTCCAAGTATGGCCTCAACCAATGGGCACGCGTGTCGTCGCTGCTGGCGCGCAAGACGCCCAAGCAGTGCAAGGCCAGGTGGAACGAGTGGCTGGACCCCAGCATCAAGAAGATTGAATGGAGCAAGGAGGAGGATGAGAAGCTGCTGCACCTCGCCAAGATTATGCCCACGCAATGGCGCACCATTGCCCCAATCGTCGGCCGAACCGCGAACCAGTGTCTCGAGCGATACCAGAAGCTGCTGGACGAGGCCGAGGCTCGTGAGTCGTCTGGCCTTGGTCTTACCGGACCGGATGGCGGCGAGACGCAGGCCCCAAGCGCCGACGATGTGAGAAGGCTGCGGCCGGGCGAGCTTGATCCAGATCCAGAGACGAAACCTGCTCGACCTGATACCATTGATCTGGACGAAGATGAAAAGGAGATGCTTAGCGAAGCCCGTGCCCGTCTGGCCAACACGCAGGGTAAAAAGGCAAAGCGAAAGGCTCGAGAACGCCAGCAGGAAGAGTCTCGTCGCCTGGCGACTCTGCAGAAGCGGCGAGAGCTCAAGACGGCCGGCATCAACATCAAGGTGACTACGCGGAAGCAGGGCGAGATGGACTATAATGCGGATATTCCATTCGAAAGGAAGGCTGCCCCTGGATTCTACGACACCTCGGAGGAGTTTACGCGGAATGAGATGCAGCGGGCGGCGTTTGATCCCAGAAAACAGCAACTGGCCAATAAGCGAAAGGGCGATGGCGATGAGGACAATGAGCGCAAGAGGAGGAAGAATGACAAGGACGGCATTTCGGAATCCCAAAAGGCCGCCATCAAGGCCGGCCAGATGCAAAAGATTCGGGAGGCCGAGCAGAGCAGCAAGCGCCGACCTCTAAACTTGCCAGCACCGCAAGTCAGCGAGGGCGAGCTCGAGGAGATTGTCAAGATGGGCAAGATGGGCGAGGCTGCTAATTTGATGGCCAAGGAAAGCGACAACGATGCGACTCGAGGATTTGTAAACTCGTATTCGACACTCAACACAAATGCACCAATCCGAACGCCCAGAGCGCCTGCACAGGAGGACCACATTGCCAACGAGATCAGGAACATCCGGGCGCTGAACGAAACCCAGTCTGCATTGCTAGGTGGCGAGAATACTCCTCTTCACCAGGGCTCCGGCTCAACAGGATTCGAGGGCATCACGCCTCGGAAGCAGGTCATGGCGACACCAAACCCCCTTGCAACGCCTTTGAGAAACGGTGGCATGAACGGTGCAGTCCCTGGACAGACGCCCATGCGCACCCCTCAAGACACTTTTGCTCTCAACCAGGAAGACGGCATGTCGATGACAGGAGCAACTCCTCGGGACGTAAGACTGCGACAGATGGCCATGCAGAACCAGCTACGCGCTGGACTGGCTGCGCTGCCCAAGCCAAAGGATACAGAGTGGGAGTTTGAGATACCCGAAGACCAGGTGGACGGTGCGGCAGGTGACGAGGCCATGGAGGAGGATGCTGCTGAGCGGGATAGACGAGAACGCCAAAGACGAGAGGCCGAGGAGGCGCTTGAGCGGCGACGACAGACTCAAGTCATACAGCGAGGGCTTCCACGCCCCGTGGTTGTCGACTTGGCAGAAATGCTCAAGAGGGCGAAGGATATTGCCGACCCTGCTGCAGCTCTGATTGCCGTGGAGACTGCAACTCTCATGGCCAATGATGCTACCAAATTCCCGCTCAACGGCTCTCAGGTCAAGGGAACGCTACAGCCTCTGGATCACATTGACGATGGACTCCTTGCCGACGCGCGCCTCCGCATTCTCTCGGAAACCAAGCCGTTGCCCAGTTTCGAGGACATCCAAGCCGCCTTTGAGAGCCGAGCTGGAGGGGATTCTTTGCTTTTGGGTCTGGGATGCTATAACGATGATGACGATGAGCAGGATGCGGCTATGCGAGCTGCTTTTGACGTAAGTTGCCACTCTACTCGACAGTACTTTTATTCTACTGAATGCCCCTGATTCTGACCATTTCACACAGGCTGTTCAAGAAACCATCATGACGTCGGCAGAAGAAGACGCAAAGCTTGAGAAGAAGCTTACGCTGCACCTGGGCGGATACCAGAAGCGGCAAAAGATGCTCAAAGACAAAGTGGTAGATGCCGCAGAGGCCTTGGAAAAGGCGAGGGTGGCTCTCAGCGGATTCAAGACGTTGGCCATTTCCGAGGATGTGGCTATCAACAGACGACTAGAATCACTGAGGGATGAAGTCAACTTTATTAGCCGAAGAGAGCGAGAAGCACAGGAGGAATACCGAAAAGCCAAAGAAGAGCTGGAAGCTCTGCGAGCGGGAGACGTCAACGGATACCATTAATCAGGAGACTAAAAGGATTTTTCAATATTGTTACTATTATGAAGGGGTAATTTGAATGGATAGGCACCAAGGAGGTTCATGTACAAAGCAAATCATCAAGTCAAATGCATTCTATTCTTGACGCGTTTATTCTAACCTAGCCATACAGAGTATCTAGGTTTGCTCTTCTGTCCTCATTTTTCGCAGTCTCCCTACCTTTTTTCATATCATGACTTGCGATGTACCGGTGCTAAACGTGGCAGCTTCATAGGCAGGACGAGGAGGACCGAAATAGCAGCGACCACAGTACAGAGGATAAACGTCAGCCTCAGAGACGCCTCGTAGCTCTGCACGACCTGTTCCCGGTACGGCTCTGGTAGCTTAGCAACGGCCTCGACGGACGCCCTCACACGCTCGATTATCTCGGCCTTGTCTTGACCCTGGACGAAGGCATTGAGATAGTACACCAAGGCGTTTTGCATGACAAGACTGCTCATGGCCACTCCGAGCACGAAGCCCAGACTCCGCCAGAGGATCAGCGTGCTCGTGACGACGGCCTGCTCCGACTGTGACGAAGACGCCAGGATGGCCATGAACGTGCCCGGAAACTGAAAGCCCTGGCCGATGGACTGGGGAATGAGAATGAGGAGGTAGACGACGGTGGACATGCCGCGGTGCAAAAAGCAGAGGATGATGCATCCGGCAAGATACCACACCGTGCCGGACACGACGGGCCACTTGAGGCGGCGGGTCCAGGTGATGGCGAAGCCGGTCGAGGCGCCGATCATAGAGGACGTGATGGAGGGGAGGGCGAGGCGTAGGCCGGAGGAGGTGGCGCTGGAGAGGAGGACGGCCTGGAAGTATAGGGGGCTGTGTAGTTGAATGTGTTAGTTGAGAGGAGGCGAGATGAAAGGGGGGGGGGTTGGCTTACATGTTGAAGAAGATGCAGTTGGAGAGGAAGGCGGCGATGAAGTTGGCAAAGATGAGGTTTGCGCGGGGAGAGTGGCGGATGAGACGGAGAGGCATGATGGGTAGGTGGACGCGGGACTCGATCCAGAAAAAGGTTGGGAACGAGATGGCTGCGATGGAGAGGGAGGCGATGACGAGGGGGTGCGTCCCTGTGAGATTGTCAGAATGTGCTGGTGTTGATAAGGGGGGGTAAGTTGGTCACTTACATGGATAGATGTTGCCGCCAAAGTTCTGTGAAGCACGGAGATGTCAACTTTTCTTCTTACACACGTCCAACTACAGCTCCAGAGAAAGATACAACTCACCAATCCCAGAATCGCAGACGTCGTCGACACGGTCAGCAAAGCAGAGCCCTTGAAATCAAACTCGCCCAACGCTTCCCGAAACCCCTTACGAGGACCCTTGAGCCCAATGTCATCCGGAATCACCACGACGACGACGGCAATGCAGAGCAGGAGCGGCGGGATCTGGACTCCGAATTCCCACCGCCAGCCAAGTGCCTCGGCCATGGCACCGCCAAGAGCAGCTCCGAGGGCGGCGCCGGTGCCGAATGACATGTTGAGGTATGACTGATAGTTGCCACGGCGTCTAGAAGCAGAAAAGGAGCAAAGATTAGTTATATCAACAACATATATATGAACGAGAAGACAAGGTATCATAAGAGCACCAAGGGGGAAAGGTCGAGGACAAGCAAACACACATACTCAATCGGCACCAAGTCGCTGGTCAAAATGCTTCCCAGACGTCATTGCCCCTCCCGCCCCAAGCCCCACAAACCGCCCTCGCCGCGACAAAGCTCTCAATGCTCCCCGCAAGACCACACCACAGCGTCGCCAAGGCAAAGATGGCCAAGCTCATCGCGAACAGGGGTTTCCTGCCCATGGTGTCCGAGAGCCTGCCGAGCAGCGGCTGAAAGGCCGTCGACGTGAGGAGGAACGCGGTGGAGAGCCAGGAGGCGGAGTTTGCGGCGTTGAAGTGGGAGGTGATGACGGGGTGGGACGAGGCCATGAGGGTGCTGTCGAAGCTGGCGAGGAATTGGGCGGCGAGGATCTGGCTGAAGATGAGCCAGAAGCGGGTCGGGGAGGATTCGCCGAGGAAGATGAGGGACCTTGCGGTGGAGGAGGGAGGAGGTTGAGGATGAGTGAGGTTGCGGCGGTGGAGGGAGGGGGGAGTGCTCGGTGGGAGGGTCGTCGATGGGGTTGTTGATGTGGACGTGGATATTGTTTTTTGCATCTTGGCTGTTGCTGTTGCTGTTGAGGAGATGGCTTGAAGGTTGTTGATGTGCGGCTGGGATACCTTGCTCGCCATTGTCAATTTTACGACTTATATCTTCAACAGCCTCAGTCCTCGGATCCGGATCCGGGCCTGTCCAAGGCGCTCGGGAAGACATTTTGCTCTGACGCTTAGACTCTCGAGTTTTTTTTTTTAGCTCTTCAGACCGCTTGGGAGAGAAACTTTGGACAACGAATTACTAATTGAAGAAGAAAAAAAAAAAGGAAAAGTGATTGGAAAAACTAAACGCAAGTTTGGAGATGCAAGGGGGGCTGCAGGGGTGGAGGCGGTTGAGGGGGGGTCTTGTGATGCGTGTAAGTGACCACGGATCTCGCTCCCCGACGTGACGGATGGCATGCGGGTGGTGCCGCTGCAAGTCAAAGCCTATCTGATGTGATGAAAGCCAATAATGATTCATCCAGGAAAGAAATTAAAGAAGAAGTATATTTATGGGGAACAGACGTAGTTGCGAGTTGACGTCTTTATAGCTTCAAATGAGTCAAGGTCTAGTTAGTGCGAACCGTGAATCAGCGGCTTAGATACAGTTAACGAGATCCCATGCAACCATCTGCGGCTATAAACGTCGGGCAGGGATTATAAAAAATGGAGAGCAGGGATCAAACCGCAGCGAGTTATCACACCAAGAGAAGCCCAGCCAGCCTATGGGCGTTTGTCAAAGGCAACGAATGAGGGGGAACCAAGTGGTTTGTAATGTAACAGAGACCACAAAGTGAACACACGCATATATGAGGACAATACGACTGCGATACTAGATGAGTTTAGTGTTGGTGGATATGTGCGGGTTGTCTGTTTCTGTATGCTCATGGTTTGTCAAGTCCCTCTTTTTTTTGTGCAACCCCTGGGAGATGACATCGTCCTTCTGTCACTTACACTTGAAATACATGGACGCCGCTTTTTTCACTGTTTACTATTATGAGCCATCTTTTTTAAGAGAATTTACTGACGCCGTTGCTCGGAGGCTATGCGCGGCAAGTCTGTTGCTGGTGCGGGAATAAAGCGTGTGAAGCTGCAGGGCGTGGTGATGTGCTCTGTGCTACGAATGGCGCGAGACGCCGAGATACACGGCATGATATTACTTGATACACTTAATAATCAAGTATATTAAGCATGTGTAATTCGTTCAACATGTTAGATTACCTTTTCCACTTATTTAGATGACTTGGATAGCCAGTTATTTTGATAGGAGGATGTGACCGGCCTCTCAATCAATTAATAGACATAGAATTGGTGACTAAGCTGGGCTTGGCCCGGCTTCCTGATGTAAACGAAGAAGAATTTACTACAGTTGGACAGAAGAATCAATACACGTTATCGCGATGAAATGAGCTCTAACTGCTACGGCAGCTTCATTCTCAAAGAAACGAAGCCACGATGCCTCAATGAATAAATCCCTGACTGCTTCTCGCGCCCTGGTCTCTATAGTGGCCGGACGAGCTAGGTTTCTCGTGTTATTCCCCCTGGCCAGTTCAAAGGTGCGATCCCAAGAGTATAGTTACATGTTTCTAACCGCGGACAAGACGGTAACCGTGGGCACAGCCGACGATGGATGCCACCACGCAACCGTCCAATGTAGAACCGTGAAGCTCCCAACTTTGATGGACCACATACTGACGGACAACAGGATAACTCAAAATCAGCCTTCAATACCCGACAAGTTGATACCCTCGTGACTTCCACCCCCGAAGGAAACAGATTGCAATTCAAGAGGTACGAAAGGCGAATGGACCAGGTTAACTTGGCACGGGATGGGGACGACAGGTTGTTGATCCCAGAGGACTTGAGCGGAGACAGGCAAAGTCCCTCATCCTGGAACAGGGAAAATAACTGGTCAAGATGGGCACAGTGTTGTTCAAAAGTAGACGAGAATATCACTACGTCATAGGTTTTTGCTATTAGAGCTGTTATTTGTCTAGTATTTAGTATTAAGTGAATTGAGTACCTATTACCTATATTGCTGAACTGAATGCATGTAAGTATTCATTTTACAGTCTCGCTTCTTCTGACGTCCCCTTGAGAGCTAACCAATTACTGTAGGAACAGCCGTTTTGTTGTAGAACTATTAAACCGAGGGCAGCGAGAAGAAAAAAACACGTAGAGTATCCGAATCAAAGTCTAGTAAGACGCTGGATGACGAATACCCCAGAACAACACAATCCCGCTTTCGCCACTTGATCAGCCAAATATTGAAATCCCGAACCAATATCACACCCGTCAGAAGCCCCCAATCACACACAAAGGACCGGGATCTCCGTCCCTTGCATACGAACCAATCAAAAGTCATCCTCAACTTTCGCCAGTCCGGAATCATTGTACTATTGTCTTTCAAAAAAGAGTTGGCTAGTCTTTTCCGGTCGCTAGTGAATTCTTTGCCGCTGGATGGACGGCCTATCATTGGCCAAGTCGAGCCAATATTTCCAAAACGGCGCCTAGTCTCATCAGCTGTCATAAGGATTCAAAACTCCACTGCCAGGTATATCCAAATCAAGAAGATGATGGCTGGCTGAATAGTTATGTAAATAATATGAAAGGCATAAAACTTACTCTGGATAATTGGAGTGACCATTTTCAGACCAGCCAGAGCAGATGTTGAGATGAGGATAAAAATGTAAAGCTGTATCGTGGCGCCTAATTCAAACAGTTGTACATGCACAATTACAGACAGACCAGCTGAATCAGAGATGATGTTTATTGCATTGATCGTTGCGCAGCTCAGTCCCCTGTGGTCGAGGCCTCAGCTTGCGATATCGTCCCGTGTAAGTGGCGTTTTGCAGGACAGCTGAAAGCCTGAATAGGGATCAATATTTTATTAATGATATTACCATTTTGAAGCCATTGATATCATGAGGGCGATCAGTGAGGTAACTCGTGCGGTGTATGTCTCATTTTATGTAATTCGGTGGAAATAAGACGTTGAGATTGTCAATATTTGATATAGGAGTAGTTGATGGAGGTGAGGAGGAAGAGGGCAGAAAGCGAATATATAAACACTGAAAACCTCGCTGTTATTCCCCCTTCTCCTTCAGCTACACAAGTCAAGAAACCTACTCACTGAGATTATATCAATACACTGCTTCCAACAAATCATACTTCTCACAACCTTCAAAAGAGCACTCTGTCATTCACAATGGCCACTACATACAAAATCTTCTTCACCAACTACTCCGGGTTCGCCAACAACTTTGCCTTCTTCAGCGCGACTCCCATCGTTACCAACAACGGTGGCAGTCCTGTCTACAG
The DNA here is from genome assembly GCA_001721665.1 of Trichoderma pleuroti. Classification (NCBI taxonomy): domain Eukaryota; kingdom Fungi; phylum Ascomycota; class Sordariomycetes; order Hypocreales; family Hypocreaceae; genus Trichoderma; species Trichoderma pleuroti. Next base: position 49,600 of record MDJU01000007.1, read on the forward strand.
CAACATCATCGCAAGCCAGTATGTCCCGGCTGATAATGGCGATACCACCTTTGAAATCGACGTGACTCAGACCTACTATGCTTGTAGGGACACACTACCCTTCCCCCCCTTTGTTTACTCTTTGGCCTTGCTAATTTGCGTGTCTTTTTCAGGGACAAGCGTCTCTCCTATTGATACCGGGAAACTCCCCGGCACGAATGTTGTCACAAAGATTAGCAACTCGAAGCTCGCGACGCTGGGAGCATCTGGCTCGCCAGGAAGTACGTGTGATGCCAAAGTATTAGCCTCGCAATTGAGAATAAATCAGCTGGCTAACCTTGGTTTCCTTCCAGGCACCTTCAAGCTGGTCAACAGTGGCGGCAACCCTACCTTTGACGGTACTGCGGCCACGTTCCAAGCTCCTGACGGAACCTTCCAAATTGCTTCCGACCCCAACGCTTTCCAGCCGGACCAGAATTTCATCTGCGGTCTAGGCTCTGTCGATGGCAATGGCCAAAGAATCCCCGTTGCGACGGTAAGATGGCACATACTGCCCCCATCCTGGGCGTAGAGTAGGATGTGCTACGAGAGAAAACACACAGCAAGGGCTAACAATCAGATGTCGTCTTGATACAGTTCGCCGCGCAACCCAACACCATCGCAACCATTGCGCCGGTGGTCAAGTTCTACATTGCTCAGTACGGGTCTCAGCAGGGCACTGTGATCAACGTGTCCATCTTGTCCAACAAGGCCGCCCAAATCGACTTCACCGGCAAGGGCGTCCACGCGGCTTTTGTCAAGCAACTGTCCGGAGGCGGCTGGGAGGTCAAGTACGGCACTGCGGCGGCAATGCTCGAGGCGTCGCAGGCCTTTACCGCGAAGCAAAAGAGGTCGCTGCTGAATGCTCGACAGCAAGACATTGCCAAGCTCATGTACGTTTTGCATATATACATTCATTCGTCCCCTAACACCTCACGTTCTGTTAAAGAACACACACAAAAGAGTCCTTTTATAAAAGTCACATTCTTGCAAGCAACGATCGATGGAAGCACATATGCTAACGTGATGAAACACAGGGGACTTCTTCAGGCAAACCTCGAGTCCGTCGACGATCGCTACTTGTGCACGCTCAAGTGGGCCAACGCAACGACAACTGACGAGAAGGGCGCTGCAGTCACCGGTTTGGTCGCCGCAATGGCTGCTCACGGATATCATGTCCTCACCGAACCATCGAGCCCCAACTACGACCCTGCCAACTTTGGCATCTCGGCGGTTGGACCCGCGAATACAGTGGCCAATAACTGGACGCAGGCTGTCAATGCATTGGGTGCCATCGCTTCTAACCCCAAGACGATCAATGCCAACCTGGTCGACCAGTAAACAGACGGTGACGGCAGGGATTGGGCAAGCAATGCCATGTAAATCGGCATATCCCGTGCTGGGATGTTGTCTCTTGTGGATATGTGGTTTTAGGTCCTCTCGTTTTCGCAACTCATTGTATTTACTTTAGTCTGTCGTTAATATACCAGTAAATCTATATGCTTTTTCAATCAGCTATTCCCCCGTCGATTCGATACCCTGCTCTATTATTATTATACCGCCGCTACTGTAAGAAAACGTCGAGGGTGACTGACTGATGGTTACACAGAATTCTCTGATAGACAAGGAAGCGATGGCTTAACGGTTTAATAGGCACAATGTATCGTGTATCATGGCATACACAAGTGTATATATATATGCGTGTACACGAGGTGGTATATCAACCTCTTCCTAAAATCATCAACATCGCCCATCTCCCATCCATCAAGCCCTGGATTCGCTCCACGCACTATTCTATCCCGTCATGACAAAGCCACATCCATCTCTGGCTCTCGGTAATCTAAGTCGTTCATCTACGCTGTGCTTTCGCAACCAAAAAAAAAAGAGTTTTTAAAAAAAGAAACACATGCAGGAAGAAGAAAAGAGGAACCTCGCTCACGCTTCCGACTTCTTCCTGCTGGACGACGCTTCAGCAACCACCAAAATACCCGCTCCCGTAACACCGCCATCGTGGCAAGGACTCAGCACGACTCGCAGACGGCCGTTGTCACCGAATCTGCGTGCCAGCAGCTCGTCTAGAAATTGTTGGCAGTCGGCCAAGTAATCCTGGAAATGAACGATGCAGCCACCGGTGTAACCTACGCCGAGCTCGCGAATGGGGGAGCTCGTATCTGCGCCTGCGACCGCGTTTGCGCCTGCGTTTGCATCCTCGGGTAGCTCGTCTGCAAGCGTAAGCAGGGCCACGATTGCTGCAGCGATGATGCCTGACGCCCGTACTTCAATAGCCTTTGCAATGTGGTACAGCGCAACAGCGAGGTCTTCTGTCCACACGAACGAAGAGTCGGCGTCTTCGGGAACCTGCCGTCGCAGCTTCTCCAGCAGGGCGGACGGGGGCTGTAGCGGCTTATAGTGACTTAGAAACGTCGTCGTCAGACTCTCCTTTTCAAGCAGCTTCTTCGGTAACGTCTCCACGGCCACTTTGGACTCGTTGACTAGGTAATCCACCAGGATGATTCGTGCCAGCTCGCCCAGATATCTCCCTGCCGTCATGTACTCCAGAGGCTGAAACCCGGGCCTCTCGTTCTGCAGAGACAAGACATCGTCCCATTTGGTGACTAGATTTACCTCTGCCATGGGCGGCAGCGTGCCCTTTATGCTCCACTCCGTGTTGACTGCGATTTTGGCGTCGGCCACCTCCTCGCCGGGAAGAAGGCTCACCGTCTGTGGGCGTTTGCTAGGATGCAGCAGGTCCAGCTTCAGGGGCACCGTGGCGTTAGATCCCGTCCCCAGAATCAGAGCCATGGCTGCTCGACGATGCTCCGTGCCGCCGTAGCTAAAGATGCACGACACCAGCGTCGACACGGCGTCGTTTGCAATGGCGGTGACTTTGATTGGCGGCAGCTCAGTCCGTCGAGAATCTGCGTAGCCTTGCTCAATGTAAGCTCCCAAGTCGATGCCAGACGGCAGAGCGAACCCCTTGCCCATGTCCATCAACAAGGCGTGCGAGACGGATCGCTGCTCCATGGGGAAGCTGAAGGTGACGCCCAAGGGCAGGGGCACATCCCTGGGGATGTCGAATGTTTTGCAGCCCTCGTCCACCACGTCGGCGATGCATCTTCCTATCCACGAAAAGAGGCTGTTTGCGTGGTCGTTTTTGAGATGGTTGTCAATGGGCCACGATCTCTCCAGTGGTCGCTGGACACGTGATGCAGGATCTTGGTCGTCACCATGCAGCTCGACGAAGCCACTCGAAGATTTGTCCCTCCTCTAAGCAATATGGGGTTAGTATAAGCGATCCAAGGCTCGACAGCCCCCTCTTGACGAAATCCTCTTGTAGGAGAGGCCAGGTGGTCTCACATGTCTATTGCCAGGTGCCTAGATGTCATGAAACTTATTAGCCCTATGCTGTTTGCTCTCACCCAGCCGTACATGATTTGATGTGCAGCACTCTTGAACTGCACTCGACGGAATAGAATAGAACCACTCACCGTCCACCTCCTTGCTCAGCGATAGGCCTCAAGATGGATTCGGATATCGGCGTAGGCAAGAACTGGTCCCTCGAATTCGCAGCCAGATCCCTAAAGTTGTCGAGAAACCTCCGCGACAGCTCCTCCGACCTGTCGACGTCGATGCTCAGCGGCTCCAAGAACCGGCGGATATCCGTGTAAGAGGCCATGACTGTAGAGCCGTCTGTATGTACCAGCGAAAAATGCAAGAAAGGACGCTATCAAGGGAATCTCATGATAGTATGCGGAGGGCGCCAAAAAAAAAAAAGAGAAGAAGCCACCCGGGTATAAAAACCAAGAAACCAACACACACCCACACCCACGCAGACGCCCAGGCAGATACGACTCAGAGACTCTTTTGACGGTGAGATTTCCCGATATCCAAACGGCAGGACGACAAGACAAGACAAAGTTGCTCACCTCCCTGAATAGGATGGAGATGGCAGACGGCACGAAAAATATACCCGGCAGTGAATGGGAGGCGTTATGGAGCAAAATGTTGGAAGCCGGCCAGAACGTAGCATCGATTTTTAGTGGCCTTTTTTTGGAGGGGGGAACCTATGGGGCTTTTTTTTCTTCCACTGTATGCTGGTCTTGGGGCGGGATGCCGGCGGTTTTGCGGGCGAATGTCTGCTGGAGGCGGGGCTCTTGGGGCTCTTCTGGAAGGCTTCAGGATCACTGATTCGCAGCTAGTAGTTTCAGTGTTTTTGTTGCATTGGGTTGAAAATAGACCGGGCCGGGCCTCGCATGATGCAAAAAGTACCGTGACGGTTGAAGCCTCGTTTTGAGCGGTACCTGGTCAGTTACATTGTTTCGAGCATATTGATTGCTATTTCGTACTGCTGCCTTGGTGCTACAGTACTCCGTAGACCTGGAGAGATAACTAGCGCTGGGCTGATGTTGGACCAAGCAAGATACAGCTTCTGTGCTCCGCATCACTGCTTATCTCATGACTACTAGTAGTCGTTTATAAATAGATTTCAACCATGTGAAAAAGATACCAAATACGAAGCGTACATCACGACACATGAAACACGAACCTACCTGTAGAATGCCATGCCATGCCATTCTGCTCGAGTTTATCCCCCAACCTCAAAACGCAGGTTCACGGTACATCGCTGCATCGGTGCATCGGTACCCGAGTACTTTTACACAATGGCGACCCCTGCGGCCGCGCTCCTTTCGGCCTAGCGCCATCCCCAACCAACGCAACCGCTCCTCTCCATGACGCTATGCGCTCCGTCCAATCTCGTCGCCGCATCTTCGCGCGAAGCTCAAAGAGCTTCCAAAGAGGAAGCATCGCCATTGTCAACTCTCTATTCCATCATTTTGGATATCATTTTTTTTTATTTCATTTCCTTGTCTAGGAAGATAATAACAATCTACATCCAGCTATACATCGAATTTTCACTAAACCTCCTTGTCCCGACTGACAGAAACAAAACACCGCGCCCTCGACTCCCTCCCCCACTCCACCGCCATCCATCCCGCGCCCTCACTATGGACGAGAAGCATCACCATCAGCATCAACCGCAAATCATGGCATCTCCTCGGCGTTACCGCGCCCGCGAGCTGCTGCTCGTCATCATGTGCTTCTTCGTCGGCGTTCACCTCTGGACGCACTCCGTCGCAGTGCCCTTTCTGCCACAGCAGGCCGCCGAGTTTCTCGCGCCGACACAAGACAGCAGCGTCAATGGCCTCGTCCCGTTTGAGGCGCACATCATCAGCAAGTGTCCTGATACCAGGGTATGCAAAGGATCGACGCGAGTATCCCATATTCTCTCTTGTCTAATCGTCTCTCTCTCTCTCTCTATAGCACGCGCTCCGCAACTTGATCTTGCCCGTCATGCAGAAAGTCCACGACAAGGTCGACTTCACGCTCTCGTACATTGGCAAGTATGTCAACCCAGCCAGCTCTCCCATATCCATGGCATCTCGCAGCCATGCCTACCACCGACATCTAACATCTATGCTAACACACTGGCACCCAGGCCCACTGCCAACGGCGGCGTCGACTGCAAGCACGGCCCCTCCGAGTGCATCGGCAACATCATCGAACTCTGCGCCCACGAGCTGTATCCCGACCCCAAGATCTACCTGGGCTTCGTCATGTGCCTGACCAAGGACTACCCCCTCATCCCCGAGCGCACGCTCATCGAAGACTGCGCCCTCGAGCACGCCATCGACTTCAACAAGCTCAACGAATGCGCCGCCCGCGACGAGACTGCCCACGGCATAGAGCTGCTGCGGAACAGCGTCCAGCGGTCTGCCGAGGTGAGCTTCCCCCCTTACAAATCGCGAGATTGGTTGGAAAGATGCCATGACAATGAATCTAACGAATTCTTCTTCTTTTAGGCCAACGTGACGATTAGCTGCACCATCAGACTCAACAACGAAGTCTACTGCATCCGCGACGACGACCAGTGGAAGGACTGCCCAAACGGCTCTGGCGTCAACGACCTCGTTCTCGCTATCGAGAAGCTGTACCGCTCGTCCTAAGTGGCTCATAGATGTCCGTCCACAACTCGCTCGCCTCGCCCAACGTGTAGCTCATCGATAGCGCATCCATGCCCGCCTCGTCGTCTCCCCCCATCACCTTTAATGTCTCTAGAATGCTGTCTAGGCCGACGGCCTTGCCCGTGGCTTGCGTGGCCCCGGCCTCCAACGCGACATGAACAATGTGTATATGAAAGTGGTAATAGGTCGGTTGATAGTGAACATAGAGCTTGAGCTGGTTTTCCTCGATGCTCGGGTACGTCTGGGTCGTGGCGCTGACGACCTTTGCCTTGATGTGCTCCAACCAGGGAATGTGCTTCTTCTTGAGATCCCGCAGCGACCAAATGTCCCGCCGCTCCACCAGCGCCAGCAGGTGCAAGCCCTCGAGCGTCTTGCGGTCCCAGTTGAGGTCCGGCAGCAGGAGGAAGCCTTCGTCGCCGGCCTCGCCGAGCTTGGTTCTGTAGATTACGTCTTCCACTTCGGTCCTGCCCTCGATAATGTTGAATACCCAGTTTAGTCTCCCCTGCTCCCTCTTTTGCTGCATAAACGGCCGGATGTGGTTCCTGTAAATCTCGGGCGTCTCCGTGACGAACCGCACGTCCTGCTTGCTGTACTTTTTGACGTGCGCCTCTGTGCACGGATAAATCAGGTTAATCTTCAAGTCGGCAAAGAAGTCGACGCCATTCTCGTGGCCGTTGTCGCCATCGGGGTTCACCTCGTTTTCCACCGGGCCCGTCCTGGCCATGCTCCACGCGTAAATGTCGTTGGCGCCGAGATTCCGCAGCCGCGAGAGCGACGAGGGCAGGCCGGCGAGGTACACCTCTGACGAGGGGAACGTGGCTCGCTCGACGACCATGACGGCGGGTTGGTCGTCGATTGTGCCGTGGAGGGAGACGCGGCGACCTGCTTGGTCTTTTTTGTTGTCAGTACCACATTTGAAAAATATTACACGTATGGCTCAGCAGAATGATTCAAGTGGTGTAGCAGTGAATGAAGAGAAGAATGTGAGCATGCGTACCTTGGTTGAGGACCTTGAGGAGCTTGAATTTGGGCACCGCCGCCTCGGCCCTAGCTTTCATATCGGTGTCCATTGCGCGTGAATTGGACCCTGGATCGTGAGTGGAAGCAAGAATATGCGCAAGAGCAGAATAACTAGGCACTTCTAAACCCGAAACTGAATTTAATAAGAGAGATGGAGTTATGTGAAGCTGGCGATGAATCAAGTCAAGTTTTAGTTGCCAAGGTGAGAAGAGGTGGAAGCTCGACTGCCCCTCCCTCGGTCGATAAGATTACGGGGTACCGGTACATGCACTTGGGACTTGGAGCTGTCAAAGTCAAGTCACTCGCAAAGTCAATCGCATCGATTTCCAATTAATTAACGTGATCCGCCCACTAGCACTCAAGTTACGGCGCTCCAAACTCCACATATACTATTTACATTCTCTCAAGTAAACAAACATGCAACAAAAAAGCACAATCCCTCCCAAACATCGCATCATGAAAACAAAAATCGTCACTCACACCTTCACACTTGCAAAATGTCCACATCGAGAAAAAGGCCATTTTTGCTATCAAAACTAAGTAGGCAAGTATATCTGAGACGACGCCCCTTGTATGTCCATGCCTGTACTGTAATACGCAACACCTCAGCGTTATATCAGCGGTAAAATGCTGTTCCAACTCTTTTCAGCTTCATCACAACTCCATGCTCAGAGAAATGTAGCCCAGCCCAGTGTCGACAACGATTCCGCTTGCGCGCCATCCCCGAATTCTGGCTAAAAAAACATTAAGCGAGTTGCTTCATCTAAAGCTTCATCTCCAATTAAACATCAACTTCGTCGCTCCTGAAATGGGGTATTTTGAAAAAATAAAACGTTTGCAAATGTATCAAAACGCGGCGCAATCTCTGTCCCGCAATGGGGGCATTGTAAAGGCGCTTCTCATGTACTTCGTCAAGAGGAATGTGTGCATCTGAATGGTAATCGAGTGGGTTGATACATGTAACGATGCAACATTTGTCGAAGGGGATAAATATCCTGTCGTTCCAGAATCAGGAGAATGGGTGAGGAGAAGAGGGATGATGGGGATATGTATACATCATCAAACGACAGTGGGAATTTGATCAAACAGGCGTCCCGTGGAGACCGCTGGCTCCAGTATCCGTCGAAGCGTCTCCCTCAATCGTCTTCCTCCAGTGCTCCGGCAGGCAGACGCACACCAAGGGGAACGCCTTGAGGTCGCCGTGGCCCTGGGGCGAACTGTCTCGGGGAGCGGACGAGCTCGATACGCCGCTATCTCTCTGTGCCTGTCTCCGCGCCTCCCATTCCTCTGCTCGCTGGTCAACCATGAGACCCGTCGCCCAACCGTCATCCCAGATGCCCACGACCTTGAGCATATCTCCACGCTCCAGAGCAAACTCATCCGGAGCCCTCGGCTGGTAAGCCCACAGGACGGCAACCTTTTCGCCAGGGTGAATATCGTCATGGGAATAGTAGTCTTTGAAGAAGGGCAACTGCTCCGACTGCTGACTTGCCAACCCGCCGGGAGATGAAAATCCAATGGGGCTACCAGGGACATCGCTTCCAAGCATGGAGTTGCTAGATAGAGAGCCTTGTCTCCTAGACGTCATTGGTGGACCGCGGAGTGATGTATAGGGAGTCTCGGGCTCAGGGGTGTCGCCAAATTCGGATGAGGACATGCGGTCTCCAGCCTTGGGGGCATACGGCACCGCGCGGCCAGAAGGAGAGCTACCGTGGCGGGAAGGAGAGTTGCCCGAGTGTCCCTCCAGAGCAGACATGCGCGCGATACGACCACCGGGAAGGATTTCATATCCTCGGGGAGGTGCCGCGCTGTCCTGGCTCATGGGGGGTCCCTTGCGAGCCGGGGAAGGCTGGTTGAAGATGCTACCCTGTGCGCTGCTTGGTCTGCGCCTCATCATCCTAATGCAGAAGAACAAGAGCGCAGCAAGAATGACGACTCCAGCAATGGAACCAATCACGATACCGGCAATGGCACCGCCGCTGAGGTGGCTGCCGCTGCTGTTGGCAACTGGCTCTGCGGAAGTTGTCGGCGTCGAGGTCGAAGTGGGCGCGGTAAAGGTCAAGGTGGCGGTGATATCGGGCAGCTTAACCCCTTTGCACCGGGATTCCGCACCGGCACTGTAGCAACAGGTATCCGTGGAGTTGATGCCACCGGCGCCGCAGTATGAGCAGAGACCAATGGTGCTGTTACCAAATCCACAGTTATCCGGCTCGTTATCCACGCCCACGATGCAGCCGCCGGAAAGGGCCTGCTCAGGGAGAGCACAGACGGTGAAATCGGCTCGAATCAGCTTATTCAGGTCACCGTTAGGGTTCCCGCATAAAGCAGTGTCGGCGGTGATGTAAGCCTCGCTCTGGGCGTACTCGGCGCAGGTTTCGGCACAAATGGGTTGCGAGTTTTGTGCTGATACGCCACAGCCGGCCGCAGACATCTGGACAATGGAGCTGCAAATCACTGTAGTCGTGTAGCGTGCGTACATGTCGCTGGGGTTTGTATAATTAATGTTGTGGCAGCCAAACGTTGACTGGAACCTAAAGGAATCACGGGTGAGTACATTGGGACACCTGAGCTGTGCCTGGAAGAGTTTGCCTACTTGTCTTGGAGATAGGTGGTTTTGACAAAACTAGACAATTGCGTGTCAAAAGTCTCTCTATCAGAGACATATCGCAAGAATGAGCTGTAACGCGGGCATTAGCAACTTGATCACCTGAATCTGGACAGGGGCAAGCAGCTCACAAAGTATCGATTAATGTCTGGTTAGTGGAAAAAGAAGCAGCTTGAAAGGCTGGGCATGCTGTCGATCCCTTTAGGGAAATGCAGTCTTGTGCTGAAGCGGAGCCAGAAAGAACTGACAACATGGCTATTGATGCATTCCTGAGCGTCCATTGTCTGTGTCTCGGTTGTGATGCTCCATTACGGCCACGACGCCCTTGCCGGGCTTGTCTCGCAGGCCATTTTGACGAATGAGAAACTAGCGGTGGCCAAGGAATGCCCAACGAGTCCCAAAATCTAAGCGCGCGGAAAGCTGAAATTATGTCTCGATAGGTAAAAAGCCCGAAAACATACCGCAGAGAGTCGAAGCAAGGCCGAGTCGAGCGAGTCGCGGCGTCAATGCAGTATCGAGAGGAGGAAAATACGAGGTTCGTAAGGTGCTGCTGCTGGAACCAGATGCTATAAACGCAAGCTGAAGAGGGAAAAAAAAAACGACCGTGGTAACCAAAAAGCCGAAAAAAGCTACGCAGTTAAAATTCTAGGCAGCGATTGAATGAATGTCGTGCAAAGTCGAGCAAGATTAGATTAACGCGATGTCGGGAAAAGTCGTGGCGAGAGAAGAGCAACAACCAGGATACAAGAAGCGAAGAAGAATAAAGCCCATCAACAACACCACGGTCCAGGAAAGGAAGCCGCAGGTTGCCGTCGAAGAGGATGAATGAAAGCTAGCAATGGCGAAAAAAATTGAAGATGACGAAAAAATAAAGAAGGTAAGGCCCAATGGCGAAGCTTGATGCCCGGGAAGGGGTGACAGAAGGCCGGTGAGTCGAAGCAGCGGTTTGGCGGGATCTGCTGCTGGTCCAAGTCGCTCCGTGGTGCTCCGACCGCCTCGAACCTGGCGAATCTCTTTCCTTGTCTTTTTTTTCCCTCTCTTTTCTTTTTTTTTATGTGTCGCGCCCAGGCAGCTCCAAGGTCAGACGCGAGTCGACGCTGGGAGAAGCGACCCCGTGGGCAAGCTTGGCGAGAAAAAGAAAATGCACGGAGAAAGAGTGGCCTATGGACGAGGAGAAGAGAAAAGAAGAGGGATTCAAGCAAGGCCTTAGGCGAGGCGAAGAAACGGCTCAAGTTCCTTGGGGAAACACGAAACTGCCAGGCGAAGCGACCCAGAGCAGCTTAGGGCGTGGGATATTAGTAGGGAGGGGGTGGCCTCGAGGTGGAGCAGCAAGCGAGGATGCGAGACAAGATGCTGGTCTAGCGCCAACGATCCAAGGGCCAAGAGAAGAAGAAGTGCGATGAAGACGATGACGATTGTGCTCTGTATCAACGAAAGAAGAGAGAGAGAGAATAGAGGGAGGCTGGAGAAGAAACGAAACAAGACAAGATAAACAAACGCAGGCCGAGCGGGAGTGGATGCTGCAGGTAAGACTTGAGGCTTGGGTAGCAAAAGCAGATGGCTGGAACAAGTTGCGGTGATGGTGTTTTCGGGCTCTTTTTTTTTGTTCAGTGCTCAATTGTTTTGATTCCCAGCGCAGCGCAGCTCGGGCCAACGAGGCCAACGAACATCTGGAGTAGCGCCCCTCAGCACGAATAGGCACCGGCTGTAGCGCTCGATAGTGCTGGACCGCCGCTAGTTCGGGCGGCATTAGGCAGGTCCTGAAGCCGTCTAGCGCCGACTAGGCGCAGGCACAGCGCTTCCATTGGCCCAAGGCTGCTGGTTTGAGGTGGAAACGAAAGGGGTCGAGGCTGGTGAGAGTTTATGCCCAAGCCACTGCAGGCTGGTGGATGGACGTTGATGCGATACTGTATTGACGCTGCACAAGAACCCTCAGGTGAGGTGCCACAGATGCATGCGCTTATACCTACTATAGGTACTCGAGTGGATTCAATGGGAATCTGCAGTGCATCGCGAGTGATGTGAGCGAATCTTCAGCGGACGATTGCGGCTCCCGTTTACCGGCCCAAAGACACGTACGCAACGGGACTCGTTCGTATTGGAGCAGCTCCACCACCGGGTATTATCCAGACTACCTAGTATGGAACATACGAGACCAGTACATGAAGCTTATGCTGCTCCCTGTCGATGCCGCAGCCATTATTTCGCATAATGTCAGGTACCGCTCGAGTAGTAGCATTCATCTGTCCAGTCTCGAAACCCAACAGCATGCACGACCACTACCGCACCAGTACTCGTACTCGTTTGTACTCCACGCGAGGGATTCGGTAGTCAGGAACATCATCTCTCGCTCGAAACAGCCTTGCCTTGTCTTTTTACATTCTCCGACGATCAACAGCGTCCAATCTCGCTCTCGCTAGCACGCAGGAAAGAAGGAAAAAATATCCTAACCGTCGCAAATTTGGCGAGCAGGGATGCTGCGGATGGCGCCGGCAGGGGGTGCGAAACCCGCCTGATTTCTGCAGCACTGCGCCAAGCACCCGACGTTCTGCAAGGGCGATTGCTCACAGAAAGACACAGTTCAGGTGCATCGTCGAGCATGATGTTGTTTGTTTTGTTTCGGCAGTGGTCATTGCTGGGCAGCAACATGACATGAGTGTCTTCAACCATGTGTTGCTGGCCTCGATATCGAGACAAACGTGTCATTCAAACACCCAAAGGCCATGCCAGCTCTCCCTAAGCTCTTCTTTACCATTCACCTCGCTTCCTCGGCATTCTTGAGCTCTTGTCAATACTATTCATGGTACACGACTGTAGACATTATCCATCCTTGGAGGTAAGTCAACCCAGACACGTAGACAAGCATACCCTGCGTAGTTTTGCTCCCGCAATCGTCCCAACATTCAGCTCTTCTCCACGTGGGCTAGCGGAGCTTCAATCTCGACAGCAGGTCCACTCTCCCTTCTCGTTGCTCCCTGGCAACTCGCGTCTACGGATAAGCCCCAGTTGAGCTGTTTGTGCGCTGAACCACCCGCGATCTGTGGGTGAAACCTCCATGTATATGAATGTCGATGACTTCATGGGCCAACCATCGATCGATCCGACTGTGGCTCCATCCGTGCTTCATGTAGAACGAAATTGAGACAGACACTTCCTTACGTGATCCATGTCTTGCTTCATATGACGAGTGCGCGGTATCTCTGTTTCCCGACTCAAGGGCATCATGAGGTCCCTGCGGTAAGGATACCCGGGAGGCATATTAGACATAAAAAAAACTGTACAAGAGCTGCGACATTGTGAGTAAACAGGCATTTCCATGGAATCGGCAGTAACCAAGGCCTTTAATCTAGCAAGTTTTAAGCAGCTAGTAAATACAAGTTGATACACAAGATGCAATAGCCATGACTTGTGCTACCGAGCCGGCCTCCATTCCCCCAGAAATGCCTTCATGCAAGCAGCCGCCGTTGCGGCCGCATATCTCTGCCACTTCTTGTTCTTATGACTATCCGCATAGTCACACACGCTTTTAATCACAACCGTCGGGAAGCTTTCCCAAACACCAGCCCCTTCCATCTCAAACGCAATGGCCTTCTCGCGGGAAGCAATTTCGTCGCGATGCTGTCCAGACTTCATGACCGAGTCCCCTGATACAATGACGCCGAAATGGATCACGGGTTGCCGTGCTTCAAGCATCCCTGCAGTAGATGTGTCTCTGTAGTGACCAGCACCCCTTGCCTTGTCAACGCGGGCACGGCATACCAATTCGCTATCCTGACAATGTAGTTCCTCACAAGTTGACTCCAGCGCGGCCTCGCAGACATCGTCTTCCGGGCCATTGCAGTTGGCGCAGATGGTGCAAGACCCGTCTTGATGTTTGTGACGATACGTGGACAGATATAGCTTGTCGTCTTCTGTTGGATACGAAGACTGCTTGAAGTCATCTTGATCGCAAAGCTCCTCAAGGTGGATAAAAGTCTTGTCCCTCAGCGTTTTACGACCTCTTGACCCCGAGAGCTTTGTGAGAAACGCCCGAATCTCTGCATTTGGCCGACCTAGATTGTCTTGCAGGGTATCCCTTCTCACAGCCTTGTTCGCATATTGCCGCCCAAAGTCAAACTGGACCAGTGCCGTGCTGATGATAACATCACCGAGAAGGACCTCCTTTTCATCATCTGTTCCAACTGGCACGCCCCCGCAGATGCCCACAACTAAGCCAAGCCTGATTCCAGGAAAGCTGGCACGGAACCCGGCCGCCACGCTCGCCGAGTTCACTTTGCCCATACCCGGCATAAAGGCCAAGACGACATCGTGGCCGCACATTCTTCCAGTAGTATACGCATTCGGATCCCCTGGTGCTTTACTATAGGAGAAATCCTGTTCATAATATTCATCAAAGAGAGCTTCAACGGCATCGAACTCGACCCGTAGTGCGCAGATCAGGGCGATCTGGAAGCCTTCGCGAGAGTTGGGTCGAGGGCTACAAAAAGAGGTTTGGGAATGCGTCATGCTGAGATCAGATAGGCTGCTATTTTCACTTGGGGCCGACTCAGAGACGGCACGAGATGACCAGCTATGCAGTTCCGGGGTACGTCGTCTCTTGAACCCCGGTGTAAAAGGTTGAGATTCCAAAGATCGTGTGGCCATTCTCCAGGAGCGGCCAGGCTGAGCCCTGTCGCGGTGATCAGACGCGGGCGGCGACTCTGACCGCTGCCGCTTGTGGGCTGGCCTGGGAATAGACTCTGCAAGCCCCAGCTCGAGTTTGTGAACAACTTCCTTGTAGAGAATTTTCCGTATTCTTGAGTCTGCGCCCTTGCTGTCAAGGTCACGAGACCTCAGTTTCTCGGCAATCTTGCGATGTACGTGGAGACAAGCCCTAATGGCTTCGAGATAGGAGTCCCTTCTATCCTCTTCGAGACGGTCCACGTAGCTCACGAGCTTGGCCCAGGTGGCTTGATTCTGGCTATTGTAAGTACTTATCTCCAGATCAAGGCTTTGGCCAAAGTCAATCTCCAGCAAGAGCTTTGCAAAAGAAAGCAGTGCAGGGTGGCCCATTCGGAAACTGTATGGATCGGCTGCCGCCGGAAGTTTCGAGCCAAATGCCAAGTAGGGGAGCCCTTCTCTGGGACCTGGTTTCGAGGCATTCAAGAAATAGATCCGTTTTGAGGTAATGTCAGCGTCGAAAAAGTCCATGAGACAAAATCCAAGCTTGACGGCAAGTGCTCGCTTATCCTTGGTGCTAAACTTTTCCTGCGACGCCCCATGCATCAATGCGTGGAGATCAAGAGGCTTAAAAGCTCCCTTTTCGATGAGTTGGTCAAGAGACTCCTTGGATGAAGGGTCCGGCCCAGATGAGGTAGGATTCGCCCAAGCGCCGAATATCCCATACTTCTCAATAAGAAGCATCAATGCCTTTCCTTGGCCGGTGTGCTGTCGGATGTCTGTGCAGATGTCGGGGATACGAGAGATTGAAGTTTCACCTCTGAATGGCAGGTAAGTTGACAGGTGAGTAACGTATCTAAGCAAATAAAGGGGCTTGTATACATACAGATTAACAGACTCGCACTGCACCTCCTGCCACAACTCCAACTCTGGACATGGTGAGAGCATAAGTTGCAAGCTTGGCAAAACCGAGTCCTCGTCGGGGTCCTCGATGAGCTTCAATAACACCTCATGTGACGTTCCGCACCTAAAGTGTTCAAATAAAGTCCCAAGAACGAACGTGGATCGATTTCGTATTCTAGCCTTCTTCCACATCCTCCTCTTTTGCTGCCTCTGGAGGGGCTGAATGGTTGGTTCCTGAGCGGCGGGCGCTGTTAATCTACTCAGAGTATCATTGCACTCTGTGACAACCTGCAGACACCTGCTAAGCTCGGCACCATTAGGAAGTTTGAAGAGCGTCTTGTTAGTACCAAACGCCAGGTCAACCGCTTCAGATGTCGACTCCAAAAATGCAGTTATCGCTCGTAAACGAGAGAAATGCCTTTCATGATGATGGCTTCGAGACCACACAGGGCTGTTCGACACCAGACTGTCCAACACAAGTCTGTCCAATAGCAAGCAGAGGCTCTCCAGACTTGCTTGGCACCTATCAAACTCTCTTGAAGTGAGATTCCGCGGGAACTCCTGGACCATGAATGCGCGCCGAAGCTCAACCTCGAATAAGTCGGCGTTGGGGTCTTTTAGGTTGCTGAGCGGCCTTGACTGCGTGTGGACATATGGCGCCTTCCTGTGGTCTAGGAGAGACCCTATGCCCCGAAGTAGGCGCCATTCGTTTAGCTCAATGAGATATGGCATATTGGAGATGGGGTATCCGAGACTTGAGTCGTTGCGTTGAGCAAACATGCGGAGGATGAGGCTCAGCGATCGGATAGTTGGGGATGGATGGAGGTTCATGGTTGCATGCAAGGAAGTGGTGTCGAATATGCTCGTACGTGTATGTACCCTTTGTAATGGCCGACCCGTGACCAGGATCGCATGTACAAGTACCTACCTGTATTCTGTACATCTTACCTACGTGTTTGTACCTCTCTGTATTATCGCTACCACAACCGATGATGGATATCGCTTCCAATCCATCTCTGTATGTCTAGGTACTCTAGCGTGCATCTACCTCCATCATACCATTGCCATCATCTTCAGGCAGCATCTGCTATTTTCCGTCACAATCACCGTGATCGCTGTCCTTTTCTAGCATCCGCCACCATCGCTATCTGAGGTGCTGAGTAGGTACTTGTACCCTTGAACATCGTCTCGCCTCAAAAGCCCAAAATTGGGGGCCGCAGCCTCACAGCTTTGGTTTCCCCGCTTTCCATAGTATGGGTGTTGCTCAGAGACTCGATGTGCTAAGCAAATAATAACCTCAACCTCAACTCGCCTATCTAGCATTGCATGCAGAACATGAGACTAACAGCAGCATGCCGGATTATCTCGAGAGCGAGGATGTCCTCTATAACCTAGCTTCTGAGTGTGAGGGCCTCTTCGACCAGCTGCAAGAAGCCTTTCAGAAGACAAACCCCGAAGCCGCAACTGTCGGATTATGCGCCGAGTTTCAACAACGCTTTGCCATATGGGCGACACATCTCGGCGTTTTTGCTCGAAAGAGCCAATGCCTAGACACGAGGCTCCGTAACCATCCGGACCTTCAAGATCTTGCTGCTCGATTGTTGGATGTCCTCTGTCGCAGCCTACAACAATGCACAATCGACACGTCTGGCCAGGGGGAGGGAGATGCGGTTCCAACGGCGGCTCTGAAAACAATAGACGATACCCTCACTCGACTGAATCGTCTAGGAGTTACTATTCGTCAGTCAGGCCGCGGCAAGTTTGATGCCAGAGCCATCAAGTTCGCTGCAGGGCTCGATCTGGGCTCGTTCACGTCTCTATGTGCCAACGCCGTGCAAGCTCTATACCCGAATGCCCATCAATCTCTTAAAGACCATCTCAGCAAGTCAATGATAGACAGGTATGCAAGGATGCTATTTTTTGGATCTCGCCACAAAAAACTCGAGACTCGCCGAGAAAGACGTATAGGATTGTCACCGATCCGTGAAGCACCCAGTAAAGAGACACAGACAAGCAACCCCATCATCCAGCTGGCGATGATGACCAAACCCCCAGTTTTGGCTAATCTTCCACGGCCGCCTCCTGCACTCTCCCAGTCCGATTTGTCTAGCGTCAATATGTTCCAGATTAGAAATCGTCTCAGACCACCAGACGAGGCATCGACAAGGTTTCACAAAACGTCGTCAATCCAGGTAAACCAGGGCAACTATCCGCAGCTGCCCGTCACGGATCGGGGTAGTAGTATCTTCACCTGCCCGTGGTGTTCTGAACTACTTAGTAAGAAAACGCTCTCAGAAAGCGAATGGCGGTAGGTTGTCATTCTCCTATTACATTCTTATGAAGGAATTGGCAGCGCCTATATATACGCCCCTTTGAGGCGTCATGGGCGTTGGGGCCGATTGTGCGGGCAATGTTTTGAGAGATGAGAAATGCTAATTTTCTTTCAGCCAACATATAGACCGGGATCTAAAGCCTTACATATGTCTCTATGAGGGATGCTCAGAAGCGCACCCAGTCTATCCGACTTTCGATGAGTGGTTCAAGCACATGGAATTGCACGACTGGCGATGGCATCAGCAAGTTTACTTGACATCTAGCTGGGTGTGTACTGTCTGCGAATTTAACCCAGACGTCTACAGCAGCCCGCAAGCCTTATACTCTCACCTGGAAGAATCTCATGGTAGCGATTTCTCAAGCGCACAACTCCAGGCCATTTCACGACAGAGCAAAACAGAACAGCCGAGGGCTTCGAATGCTTGCCTTCTATGTTGTTTTGAGGTGCAAGAGCAAGGGCACAGTGACGAGGCAGTGTTCCCCAAACGACGAAAAGAACAGCCAAAGCAAGAGGCTAGCAAAAGTGCCAGGAAGGCTCTTGAGATGACAAACCCCAATCCTCATAACTCAGATCTCGAGCCCTCCGACACCTCTTCCGACTCAGACGATATGAACTCTCATCAGAGTAGAAAACAGCGTAACAAAGACCGCTCCAAGGCTGTAGCTCGACATGTTGCGGTACATTTACAAGTACTAATGCTTTTGACCCTACGCCTCGCCGCAGCCTTGCAGGATGACGATGGGGACTTGGACGATGGTACCAAGAGTGATTCTGTCGACATCGACGAAGGAAATAGTGCCTCAATGGGTACTGATTTAGGAAGGTTATCTCACATTGCCTCTGAGGTAGATGTCACTATGAAAGATGGACATGATGAGAACGACGCGGACAATGACGAAAACGCTATGGATTTGGATGACGACTTGGATAACGACATCGTGGACGAAGATACCCCAGTCCCTGATACGGACCTTGAGCTCGACTTTATCCCAAGGCAATATGACGACCTTGTAGCTAAAGATGACAAATTTCTGAACAAAGTCATCGAGTCTGGAGCCTACCAGTCCTGGAAAGACGAGCTTCCCGAGTTGGTCATCACTCCTCCACCTCCTGGTTCGGATGTTGTTCAGGAGGAGGCAAATAGGTATTATCGCGAATCCATCATAGCACGAAAGATTAAAGAATCAGAACCAATTGCGTCATCTGAGGATAAAGGGTCTGATCGAAAGGGCGAGGCAACACACTCGTCACCAAGCAGCAAGCCTGTCATTTGGGGCGAAAACTCGACAAAGCGATTCGTAGTCGAATCTCCCGAATCTCTTAGCCGTGCGGAATCCCCAAACGAGTTGCCTGAGGTGGGGGGAAAACCCAGGCCCCGTCTCAGCAAGATTAGCCAATGGAGCAAGATTGCCACCTTGATGGCCGCTGGCACCGCTGAACCGAACACTGAGCTTGATCAGGATACTGCGTCGCGGAGCCGTGATCTGCCTGATGTTTCCGATGACATCTCGCCTCGCAAAAACTCTGCCGTCGACTCACATCCTGTCAAGTCGGTGGTGGACAAATCGAAACGGCAATCAGCTGATGAAGTGGTTATTATTGATCCACCGTCTGATGAGGAAGTCACATACAGGGGACCTTATGACCCTCCAAATGCAGATGTTCGAATCGACAACGAGATATATCCAGATGATATCCAAAGGTTTAGAGTTGCCCAAGAGGGTACTGGTGCGCCGACATTCAAGTCTCGAGACCCATCCTGCGAGCGCGATCGGCCTGTGCTGAATCTTGTCCGTCCCACCCCAGTCGCCACTCCAACCCCTATTAACTCTCAGCAGCAGTTGGATGAAGATATAGAAAAGCCTGAGACAGTTCTTCAGGCTATGACTACTATTCTTGACAACCATATCTCGCGGTTGACACAGAACCCGTTGTCCTTTGACTCATCAGGCCAGTGCAGGGATGCTTTGATCTCGTTCCAGAAGGATCTTTACTCGTTTGGCCAAAATCATGCTATGGATGCCATAAATAATCGTAAGTCATTTCATTCGTCGACTGGATCAGGAGGTTATGGTACTGAGTTGTCCTTACTATATAGCTCTCCATTCCCGCTCGCTTTCCAATATGTACCAAGATCTACAGTCCACTTTGTCCAAACAAGAACGCCTTCCGTATACTGAGAAGATCGTGGCGTTCTGCGAGGAAATCACGAGCTATCAACTACGCCTGGCTACTTTAAATAGTAAAATGTAGGTCTTCAGATTATGAATATGCACGGAATCCGCACTGACATATGATGTGGCTATCAGACTCACGGAGAATAAGACTTCTCCCTTTTCTCAGTCAGCTATTAAGAGCGTCCCGCTTGAAACTTTACAAGTCGACGATCGTCACTATACAAGGGGCGCCCGTATCCTTGTGCAGCCTCTTCCTAACCTTCCCGATTTGATCATAGGCTCTGGCCAAGATAATTTCATATGGCTATCTCTCCGCGCTCATGGGGATCCCCCAAATAGCCCTAAGCATAAGGTCATGGCTCTAACTCAGACGTTGATAGACGCTAAATGCACAATTAGGATACCTGGATCTAATGGAGGGCACTTACCACGACCGTCGTTGCGGTGTGAACTCTATGATGATCCAACTCGTGATACCGTTACCTTCTTGAACAGGTCGGATGTGCCTGTCAGACTCATCCCGGTGTCGCATGGTAGACGTATTTCACAAACTAAATATTATCTCGTCCAACCGCTTCTCTCCAATAGCCTTCGACCAGGCAACTTTAGGATTCAAATAGGAAATGTTGCAGTGCTGGACATTCGCATTTTAGGAAAGCGACCACCTATAATGATGCCGGTTGTGTCCGTCGGCAAATTGTCTTCTCCGGTTAAGAGCCCAAAGGAAGCGGATAAGTCAGCAGAGGACTTCAGTCCTAGTCTCAAGAGAGTCGGCCATGTGGAATTTGATAACGTTGCCAAGGGTGCGACCATACAGCGCCCGCCTGCGCCGCCTCCCCTGTTTAAGGCCAAGGCCCCTCGGAATCCGGTCGTGTTCACTAGTTTCGACAAGAGCGATGCAGAAGAAGAAGACATGGAGGTACAACGCCAGCGCCGTGAGCGGCGGCGACCAGCTACTGTTGTGGCCCAAAGCAGTCACCAGAGACGCAACGAGGACGAAGATGAAGAGGCACAACGTGAGCGCCTGCGCCAGCGCATGACTGATCGGAGCCGGCCCGCCACAGGGTCAAATACCCGTCGTCACCGCGTGATCTATGACGATGATGGAGCCTATAAATGGGAGTAAAGGGACCTAGATAATGTTTCTCCTGGTACCATCATTCTGTCTTTGCAGTGTCATACCTGAGTTGAGTCGGAACAGCCTTTGTCCCTGGTCCCAGATGTCTTGACCGGGCACTTGGGCCTTAAGAATACACTGCATGATTTGGATAAATGGAATGGGAAGAATATGTGTATCATTTAGAGTCATCACTGGTCGTGGTGATCAAGTTGTTAGTCGATTGAAGCTAAACAAGGCTCATCAACCTTGACCGGTTAACTACATTGATTCTATCATTATTTCGACCAGGAGGTATTCAAATAGCCTATTTATTGTCCCATTTGCCACGCTTATGGCCCAGCCAGGCGAACCAGACGACAAACACAAGAATAGTAAACGGCGCTACAGTGACGGGGAATATCCACCACTTTCTATAAACTTGCATCTCTCCATCCGCAAAATTGAAAATGGGGGTGCTCAGTATCGCCTAGATGTAGACAGTTAGCCTTCACACTGAACAGAATGTGAAAGATGATGACACTCGCACCGCAATAAACGTGCCGGGGAGGAATAACAGAGTGACTGCCGCAATGGTGAGCATCGCAGCGCTGTCTTGCCGTGCTAGTTCGGCGAGCTCCCGGGTTGACTGGCTCTCTGCTTGGTTGGCAAGGTGGTACAGCTAATTCCTCTGTCAGTACACACAGTCAAACTTGTCGTTATAGCCTCACTTACCAAGTCGATCCGTGTTTTGGTTCGACCGCTGTAGTCGGAGATCAAGTAGGTCAGTGACTGGCAGCTCGAATCTAGATATTCGAGAGTACCGTTCAATGTCATAATGTCTCGCGCCGACAGATTTGTGCAGGTAGTTGTGATTGCATAATATCGTGACGTGCAACTCTTAAAGAACTTTAGAAGGGCAGAATAGTCGGACAGATTCCGTGCTAGTATATGCCACTCCCGGGCCAGGGCATGTAACTCGTGGATAGATTGGTTGTTGACCTCTGAATGGTCGACTGTTTTGTCCTGCAGCTTATGAGCATGCAGATGTATAGAAACCATCATCTCACATAGAATCTTACCAAAGCTTTTAGCTCTGTGCGCTTCAAGGCAATATCTTTCTGCCATGTCCTCATTGTCTCGTCCGCAATCAAGGTATCGATGTAAAAGAAGCGCGACGAGAGTATAGCATCCTCAGCTACATCTCCAAGAAACCGCGCAAGCACCGATCCGGGAAGGTCAAGGAAGAAGTATGTAGCTGAGCTTTTGGCTATTGAGAGTTGAGTGCACGAGTGCTTCTTCTCTTGAGGGATGTATTCGTAGAAAATGTCTAAGTCGTATTAGCTATTGCAACGGACTGCTTATATCATGAGCAGTGAAGTACCGAAATCCTTTTTGTATTGTTGTTCCTTGTGATCATCACTGTAGCACATGTGCTTTGCAGAGTACCAGTGCCCGATGCCGCAAGTTGCCTCAATGAAAGTGTTGAATAGCCCTGCGTGCTTTCGGAGACATCTTAGCATTGCCGGATTGATAGCAGCGGAAATAATCTCGCCCTGCCTAGAGCTTTTTGCACTAGGGGTGACCTGACGAGTCTCTAATAGACTGTGAATTCGTGTTATTAGCTATGGTAGTTCGGCTGTCAAAGGGAAAACTAACATTAATCGTAGTTGTGCTCGTTGTTTCTCTTTCTACAACTCTAGTTAGTGAAAGGTTTCTTAAGCATGGGTTGCCATACCAAAAAGCTCTCTAGCTCGGTAGCAAGTTCAAAGGCACGATCGATTGCTGAATTAGTCAACTCCAACTGTACCTCAAGAGTAGAAGTGTTGTTTGTTTACTTATTTTCCCATCATGAAAATCCATGACACGGATTGCGGGCCAAACTCCTTGCCATTGTTCCCTTTCCTGAAGCGCCACTTCCAGCTCATTGTGGTCGATGACTTCAGGTTGATTCATGGCGGTTAAAGGTACAGGCCGTTACCCATAGGTTTCAAGAAGCAGCTGCCTATTATTATTCCATCTTAGCCTCTCTCTTTTGCGCCCTCTTGACCTGGTGTATATATGCATAAGCTGATTGGCCAATCAAGAGGAGATTGTAGTATGTCAGCACGATTTCTCAACTGGACATACTAGCCAGCACCCCGAGTCTGCTATCCAGCATCTCATGTCTCAATCTTGGAACTACATACAGGTAAGCTAGGACTAAGTGATGATACCAGATGGCAAGAACTAGAAGAATGTAACTCTAGTAGCGGATACTAAAGAAAGGTGGCGATAGTAGAAGATACTAGAATAAAATATTAATAGTAGTTGAAAGCAGTGATAGGAATAAATAATTGAAGAGCCAGATACTTATTACTTGCCAGATAACTAGAGTCTAACATTCTAACAATTGAACCTCACGTAGTCGCTGGGGTACTGGATAGCCAACTTGGGGTGCTGGCTAGTATTTCTCTTTCTCAATACGAAGAGAATATGGAGTCGTTGGAGCGATCAAGTGGTACATAGAATTAGCGAATATAAAAAAAAGACTACATGTACTTATAACTAGATGGATGCTTGGAAAGAGAGGATATGACATGACACCTCATAATAAAGTTAATACAAAGTTACCTCAGGAGACTCTGAAGCCTTGGGCGGAGAGAATCTGGTCTCGACAAACACCTTTTGCATGCCTTCGTCCTTTGCATCGAACTTTGCATATACCTTGTCCAGATCCTCAAGTCGGACTCTGTGAGACACCATCTGCATAGGGTCGAGCTCTCCTTTCTGGATCTTGGCAAGCAGTTCGTCCCAGTATTTGTGCACCGGTGCTTGGCCGTTTCCAATGAGTCGAATGCCTCGCTGCATGAGGGAGCCAACGTTGAAGTGGTTGGTCTCATTCGATCCGTTAGTACATACATTGTGGTTTGAGAGAGCCACCGCGACAAGGCGTGTACTTACATATGCGACATAAACTCCGGTGACGCCGCAACGGCCATAGTTGCGCACTCCTTCAATCATCTCATTGAGAATCTCGCTGGTGTCAGTCTCAGCACCAATCGTCATTTCCAACCAATGCATCCAGCCCTTGGCGTATTCCCCTGCCGCACACTCGATGGCAACGTCTGGTCCTCGGCCGCCGCAAAGCTCCTTTAATTTGCTGACAACAGTTTCCTTGGAAGTGATGCCGTGTGACAGCTTCTTATAGTCGACCAGAGTAAGTTTATCGCCGTGTTCAGAAGGGAAACGTTGTTTGATGAAAGTGAGCCGCGGTTCGGTGTCTACGAAGATAATTTTGGAGGCTCCCTCTCCTAGGGCAAAAACACCAGCCATTTGCCCAATGGGACCTGCGCCAAAGATGGCCACTTGATCGCCTTGATAGACGGCTGTATCTTTGACAGCGTGGTAAGAAGTGCAGAGAACATCGGAGAGATATAGCGCTGTGCAATGGGTTAGCGTTATGACGATTTAGAATCCGAGGCTGTGAAGATTAAAGTCATGCTCACCCTTTTCGTCTGACACATTATCAGGAATCTCCAACAAATTCACATCACCTAATGGCACACGGACATATTCTGCCTGACCACCAGCAAATCCGCCTGTAAGATGGGAATACCCAAAGATGCCTGCCGTCCTCCCGCCATAGAGGCCCTTCATAATCGTGTTTGCGTTGGTCTTTTCGCACTGCGACGATAACTTTTGCTTGCAGAAGAAGCAATCTCCACAAGCAATCTGAAAAGAAGCAACGTATCTCTTCCCGACCTGAACTTTGCTGACCGCGCTGCCTACTAGTTCTACGATGCCGCAGAACTCGTGTCCTAGGATATCGCCGTCGGCAAGTTGCACTACGACGCCATGGTAGAGATGTAAATCTGAGCCGCAGACGGTGGAACCAGTGACTTTGAGGATAACGTCGGTATCCTCTAGAATCTGAGGCTTGGGGACCTCGGCTTGGGAGATTTGTAAGAATATGGGAGGATTATTGACTGTGAGAAGGAATGTACAAACCAATCTCGACTTTTTGCTTTCCCTTCCAGACCAAAGCCTTCATGGTATCTAACGAGTCTTCTGGGTAGTTGGAGACATCTTGCTCAATAATGGCATTATCATCATGCCCAATCGCCTTTTCGGCAAGATATGCTGCTTTTGAAGTTGCCATGGTTGATACTAATTAGATATTCTGCGTGCGTGAAAAGAAACAGCGGAGTAATACATGCACTCAAGCTCTGTTGCTAACAAAAGCGAAGAACTACGCGAAACCGCATTCTATGGGGGCTGCTTTCAATTATATACCAATCTCCCCGCACGATTGTCGCGGAATGTTCAATGTGCTTGAAATCAATATGACATAAGACCCATGTGTTTACGATTATATATGACGATGAGAATATGACTGTGGGCTGGAAAATGGCGGATGTCAACACAACGTCATGGATTTCTAGATGCACCCCGACTATCATCATACCGGTTTTCTCGAAGCACCCCTGCCATGAAGAAGATGGAGAAACAAAACCATTTAGGTGATTGTCGTCCAATGGGCTTTACTTAGTATTCCACTTAATCTTCCTTAGTACACAGAATGATTGGCAGCGAACTCTTTTGCAAGTAGAGTATGGCAGGTAGAGCATGCGTCCGAACTTGTGGGCCAACACAATGGATATAATCTACCACCAAACACGTAATAACTCTTGGCATATACGACTATGTCGTTGAATGTACGAAGCTAAGCTACGTATTTAGAGTATGGGGAAAGAGAATAAAGAATATTCGAATTCTGGCTAGTTACCTATTTAATGTCGGGTGGCGTTCAGAAGTGAAGAGAGTGAATGGACCTTATCCACACCAAAAAATCGTCGCCGTAACAAACTGATACCTGCTTAGGCTAAAGGCTCAGCTCTCTAAAAATAGCCCATGGATACTTAAATGTTGAGTCTGGTGAGTCGTTACCTAGGTATGTACATATATCCGGGCAGCTCAAGTAAAATGGCGAGACACACAGAAATCACTTTCCATCTATCAAGTCTTTCTACTACATTCTATTATCGCTACCTTCTTTTGATGTCTACTTCGTCTATCATTATTACATATATCTTCCTCTAAACCTAGGTACTAAGTATCCAGCGGTGGATAGCCATTCCCCTTGAATGTGTGCTGCGACCAACAACCGAATCCTTCAACGCCAAAATAGAGTCTAGCGGCTTTTTACAACCAACACACACATGAATCGCCTCACCGGATGCCGCGGTTCATCTTTTTCTTTAGATAAAGCTCGATATGCGATTCAATTGACTGTCTTCTTCTTATTTGCGCTACCATGCACTCTGTTTCTTCGAATGGTGGTAATAGTTACTACACGTGCCTCCGGCGTGAGATGCAGCTCCAAACGCCCTTGATTCAAATGCTGTTGGACGGCACTCTTCGAATGCTGGTCATCGATGCCTAATTTCAGGGACATGGGTAGTGGCAATTTCACGAGCTGCAGTGGAGCATTCGCGTTCTGCTCTTTTTAAACCAATTCCAAGCTCCCTCTCACGGGGCCGCTCTCTTGTTCCCCCAGGTTTGGTTCATCAACATTGAGAGAGTGGCATACCTTATTCAGGCGCGTCTGAATTCAATGTCTCTCTCGGTTCATTATTTGGTGCGTTAGCTCACGTTTTTGACACATCAAAATACCTGATTCCAGAAACTTGACCCAAGTCTTCAGCGCTGATATCCAGATTAGCTATGGAGTGTGCTCCTGCAGCCCCTTGTGTACTGTCAGATCCTCTCAAGGGATGCTCGGTTCGAGGTTCCAGGAAGTGTTCATATTACTGCTGCTTGCAAGTACGTGTTTTCATTTTACCCGTTTTGACGTCTGTATAAACAGACTGCTTGACGCTTTCTATGATAGTGCCACATTCTATGAAAAGGTCGACTGCAGCGTCGGTCTTTATGCGATTGCTATGGGAAAGGCTTTTACCCACCCACGCCTTCTTTCTACTTTTTGCACCGAAACCTGTTTGAGCGATCTAGAGGCCTTGCACGAAAAACAACTCTCCGTTTGCGACAGTTCAGACTTTCTGGGGACAGAGGATTTGAAGCTTCCTCCAACCTATGTTACGGACGTTCTCTTGCACACGTACCACTACTCCTGTGTGAGAGACCCGTGAGTGTGGCTTTGCCGTGATTGCATGTCCATCTTTGCTGATGCTGAGCCATTAGGGCCACAAAGATTTTCTGCTCTCCGTACTTTTTCCAATGGAAGAATAAAGAGAATCCAACGTCTGCCGAGCTGTGTTCGGACTGCAACCTGCTCGTTCAGCAGGCTCGTTTAGAATCACCTATTGGATACGACGATGAATTGGCAAGCGCACACTCATCACTGACTTCGTCGTAAGTCTCTCCAGAATGCGCCCCTGCCTGCGACGGGATGAGGACTAGAGTTGACCGACCGATAGATGCGGAGTGGCCAAATACCCAATCACTTCTCAACCTCCCTACACTTTCAAGGGAGCAACGACTGCAACAATGTAAGTGCGAACCATGATATTCTCTCGTTTGACGTTGCATTTCCCTGCTCAACACGCTTGCTGATGGCGTTATAAAGAACGGCCCCTCCCAACAATCCTACGCAGACCGACTCCATATCGGCTTCTTCAAGCTCAAAATTCCGCCCGGGCGTGGGATATAAAAAGGCTCCCGGCTTCTATATGCGCAAGGTAGTAGCTGAACGTCTCTCCATCAAAGCTACCAATGCACATGCCACAGTTGTCCGCATCCCCTACACCCCGAAACCTCTGCCTCTGGCACCCGGAACCGCGGACACCTGCAAGTCGTATGAGCAATATAGGCCCATGTATTTCTCAAGAGGAAAAACATGAATGAGTGTCAGTGGCTTGCGTCCTTCTATAGGGGTAAGTGTTTATTTTGTCCCCTTTTCCCCCATAACTCGACAGTTGCGTCTGTCCATTATCGGCCTGCCGTTCCCCGTTTCCTATGCAAGACGCATACTAATAGTTCTCTCTTACGTTAGTTGATATAGACGAATTTATCTCATGGAATCCGTCCCTCTCTTTCGACGAAGCCAACCCATCCGCCTGTGCCATCTCGCAGGGCTATCGCTACTGTGTCAGCAGGCCCGAAACGACGGCGGGCAACTCGTCCGACATCACTACAGCCTCTTCCAGTAAACAAATATCTTCAGAGCCAGAAAGAGTCACAAACTCTCCCAGTGATGGCAGCGACAGTGAGTCTACCCTCCGAAAACCGTTGTTGCTTGGAAGGGAAGCTACTTATTGCACTGGCTATATAATACATCTTTGCGAGGTAGATGTTCGTATAAATAGAAATTGCTAACATTGATCAGTGCAGAAGAAACTTGAGAAGCTCTAGAATGGCGATTCTGGACGAAAGTCGCGGTAATACGGCCGCTTTCTGAAGCTCAGGTAGTCCGCCCGCACCTGGCTGTGGTGATCGTGCTCTCGTCAAACTTATCGACCTCAACTTTACCTGAGCACCATTGGTAATAAAATTTGTGCTAGATTAAATGATCAAGAATTGCTGAGGCGTTCAGAAATTTATAATTGTTAGCAGTTCGAGGTATACTCTGTGAAGGACATAAGACAAAACTGAGTTGAAATTTAAAGCCCGACATCACATCTGTCCACCATCTGTTCTGAATGTACCACAGAATGGGCCGTTAAAAGTGAAGTAAAAGTGAAACGCATGTACATGTATGCGCGTCACCCATGGCTCAAATTTCCTTCGGATGCCCGTTTGCTCAATCCACCACCCACCACCCGCCCACCTCCCGCCTGTGCACTTCTCTCAAGAGAATATTTTTCTCGTGCATTGTGTCTCGAAAGAGCAAATAACTTCATTTGGCATTCTGCCTTTGCCAAAGCAAAACTACAAGCTATCATCATCCGTCTTAGTTATGGCGTTCTACGACACTGTTCGAAACCCGAGAGACTTCTCCCGGAAAGCTTCCTCTGAGAGCGCCCAAAGCTTCCAAGCCCTCATGAATTCAGCGGAATGGAAAAGTGCCGCAAGCAACTGGGGAATCGAGCATCTTTTTGCTTGCCGAGCCATCTGCACCATCCCGGCTCGTGTTCTTTACGACTTGAAAGATACAGTCGAAGCAAAGAAGAGAGAGAAAAGTAGATGGGAATCAGTTGTTCAAAATTTAATCCATGGACCCAACGAGAACAAATCAACTCTGGGCAGCATGTCTGATGTTAAAATAGTCCGACGTTACAATAACGACGGTCTTGGACATATCTGGGCCGCTTTGTCCCCGTTGGTGAAGTCCGAAACTGGATCGACGTCAGATAGACAGCTGCGACAACGAAACCGTTCTCAAGCTGTCGAGTCCCAAGGCTCATCATCAAGAGAAACATCATTGCAAATGATAACTCCGTCAGCAACGGAGTCAGCCCCCTCGAGCATTGGATATTTCGAGACCGAATGTGAACCTCCTCTCGAGGAAGTAACTGTCGTTTTCGTCAGTTGCTTTATCCGACAAGTTCTAACCTTCTGTCAACCGGCAAACAAAATTTCAGATGTTGTCTATCGAGCCGCGCGGATGAGGCACAGGGATAGCACATTGCGATTATGCGCCGATAACGACGGCGGTATTCAAGTTGTGGACCAACAAGGAAGAACGTATCAAGTAGCAATACTTGAGGCCAAAAGGGCATTCCAAACGATTCAAAATGGGAGACCAACTATTTCCGACGAGCTCCTGGCCCAGATGGTGGGCGAAGCTCTGGGAGTCATGGCATCGAGATCTTCAATCTTTCGGAACAAGTAAGTACATGTATTTGACTCGAATCGTTTCATCGACATCCTTTATAGTACTACATTCTAACATTGCGTAGGGTCATTACCATACTGGCTATCAAACACTTTGTGAAATTTCTCAGTTTCACAGTAGAAGAGCCATTCATGTCGCAGTTCAAGACCATGGACCCAGCGGCGGGCGACAGATGGGATACCTATCTCGTGGTAAATTCTATAAGTCATGGCCGTGAATCTATCATTAGCCATTTGATGGCCTTGGTAGATTGCGCTGATGAAGTTGTTTCGCCTTGAAGAGATAAGCAGAGCTAAGATTGTGGGAGAGAAGGAAACTGAGGGAATGGTAATCTGAGATTCAAAGAATCAGAATTCAACTTGAGGGGGTAGGCAGCGCCTAGGTAGTATATGTACCTAACTAGTACCTAGGAGAGAGGAACTACCTGTACTCGCCAGATTCACCTACTAGGTACGAAGAGAATATCCAAAGTCAGCTGAAAAAAGCTTGGAGAATTGCGTAGAAGATTAAGACGCGTGATCTAGACGGATACGGATGCCTTATGTATATTGTTAGGCCGGCATATCAGGACGTGAATTTGCAACATCCATTAGAGTAACAAAAGTCACGCGCATTGAATATAAATACACGTAGCAAGGAAGGTTCTCGAGTTTTTTTTTCAGTGTCACAGCCACGCAAATCACGCACTCGAGCACTGCTTCTGCATCCCAACACTCGCTGGCTATGGCCTATTGCGACTCTATTCACAACAAAAGCAGCCTCCAGGTAGCTATCTAATAGTCTCGACAAGCCCAGAGTTTCCAGGGTTTCCAAAGCCCGACTTAAGGTGCTCTCGCTGTTGATCGCTGGGGCATCGACCATCTATCTATTCCTTTGCCGAGTAATCTGCAAACCATCAAGTCAATGTCCTTCTTTCTAGGAGACTAATTTTGCCTAAGCAACATATGCAGAGAAATCTAGGCGTTTCATACGACAAGGGCACAACGCTCAATTACTTGTCTTTCGGCAGACTATACAGACTAGAATGTATCAGAGCATTAGCCGCCCCAACAATCCGTCTCCAAACGCCATCAGAAACAATTCGTTTGGCATTTCAACAAACCGAAAAAAAGCCTTTCCCATTCAAAATTGTCACTTGCGTTTGGCCCCAGTGCATACGCCTCGCATCACGATATTGAATGATACTTGTTTTTCATCTTCTTTCGAGAACAAGGCTGTGAGCTCCGCAACGACAAGTTCTTTTATATGCTCGTGACGGGAGGTATAGGCCATCAAACTGCCATAGGGAGCCTCCTGTTGCAGAAGGGGCCGCCAAATGAACCCATACGTATCAACCCCCATCCTCATAGGATTCAGTCATCTGGATCTCGGTCATCTGGTCTAGAGCTTCACTGCCTCTCTAGGGCCGTTGATTACAGTTAACCTGTGAATCGCATCGCATCTCACCCTTGCATGCCTTGGCAAGTGAAGTTTCGCTCCACAGGAGAAGAAGAACTTGGCTTTCGTCATTGTTGCCATTGGGCACTACGTCATATTCTTCCATCTGACTATAAAATTCGTGGCTTAAACAAATTTGTATTATTTGACGTCTACTCTGAAAAAGGACGGCCTAATGGCAGCAACCTCTGGCCTAGACCCTCGGAGCGACTGCATCTTCCAACACGAGCATGTAGGAGAGTCATTTGTTGCGGATTCCACGGCCTTATTTGCAAAGATTCTAATTCAAACCATCATTGCCTTTGCTCAATCACCGGATAAACAAGAATCCATCATCCAATGGCGCGTGGCGAGGCGTATACACCGGAGACAAAACTCCTGGTCATTCGATGAAGTTGGGGTTGAATTTGTACCCCCACGGAAGCAAGTGGCCCTTTTCGAGGCGAAGCGTCTATACCAGCACGTAAAAAATGGCGAACCAGCTGTTTCTGATGGCCTTTTGAGCCAAGTTGTTGGGGTGGCTTTGGCTATGAGAGACTCTGGCGTGACTTTTTTTTTTGCTAAGAAGTAAGTTTTTTTTTTTGAGTGATATCTCCAGTCTGTATCAGTACCCCTGACTTCTCCAAATATCCATGAGCTCCTTGGATATCTCTAGTCTCTCCAGATATCTCTAGTCTCTCTAGATATCTCTAGACACTTCCAGCCCCCTTCACACTCCTCCCTCTTCTTCCATTCTAGGCTCCGCTACAAGTCTCTGGAACTAACCGAACTAACAGTGTCATTGGACATCGTTGTCATAAAACACCACATCAAATTTTTCCACCTTACGACGATACTTTTTATAATCGATTCAGAAATCGGAAGATGAAACTGCGGACCCGGAAAGCTTCCTGCACGTGAAGTCAACAGAGTGGCTAGACAGTGCCACCATGGACGTTCGACAGAGCATCGCTCATCATGCTATGGCCTTGGTACGGTGGGCCGATGAGATCGCTTTACATGGAGAATCCGATGACAAAGTGGGCAGACAAGATGAGATGACGGAAACTGAGTGGTTATAAGAGTATAGACAGAGAATTGGAAAAATCACTGTGAGGGATCAATCGAAGGACTACGAATGAACGAACGAGCAAAGGGAGAAAACACACGACAAGACCCAGGGCACTGAGCTCAAACGCAAACAAGCAAGCTCTATGACCGTAGTCTGGATGCAATAAATAATAATAAAAAGGAAATCACTACATGTACCTAAGCAGGAAAGCGAGAAGAGTCTATTGGGGTCCCGTGATAATTACTCGAAGAGTGGCCTAGTAAAACCACATGGGCGGTCAGAGAATAGTTTCCAGGGACACGAGTATTTTGGCTAGCACCAATGTATAATGTGCACTGAAAGGTTTCTTGAAGTAGACTATTTGATAAGTGAGAATGTATTCTTATTCCAAGACCAAATAAACAAGGCGTGTTGGGCACAGTCATTATTACCTCTTGGGCTTGATCTGCAAGTTACAGTCAATATACAACTAGTCCACTCGGTCGTAGAGACTCATTGGAGATGTGGCTATTATGTGGTATTGTGTTGTGAAAGCTGTTAGTTTTCCCGTGGTCAAAGTCCATGGTGAGACCTGTTACATAAAAAACCCTTCGAAATCTACGGAGACAGACTGAACGAGGTCGCTCTGTAGGTGACAAGAATCTTGCATAATGTCATAAAGAGCTGGCACAATTAACATATATACAGTTCATGCACAGTCCTATCTAGCTCTCAATCTGTTGACTGACCTCCCTTGTAGTAATCGGCAGGATGAAGCAGGATCGTGAGTAGGCGATGGCGAAAAGTGTCGTATGGCTTTAACGGTATACGGATATGGTGAATCAACAACGGTTGCTGCGCTGACTTGGCAGGTCGGCGGGAAACAAAGTCAAATTTGTTGAGGTAATTGGACGAGATGTGTGCGGCAAAGAGGTGGACGTTTTCATCTTGACGATCTGTCACTACCACCTGTGGCTAAATGTAATGCGTCAGTGGACATGGGAAGGTGGAAATACCATGGGGGGTGCAGCATACCCAAAAAGCAGCTTTGGACCATATCGAAGACGCTGTCCGGCGCCGTTGGTTATGTGCAATTGCCAACAGGAGGGCTACTATGTATGGATCACGCAGACGGTTAGGTGGCGTAACTCTCTTCACATGGCGTTCGTGTATTCCCATGGTTTGCTTGCTGTGGCGGCTACCTCTATAAGGTAACATTTGCCGACAGCGAAGAGATTCGATGCACTCGCAATCGATGCACACCAAGGCGACTGGCGCTGTGCCCTTTTCCAGGGCAGCCTTGTCACCATACCTGCTGGTGAAGAGTTGACAGGGGAGACTGCTGACGCAACGGCCGTCAAAATAAAAGTCAAGTGCTGTCCTAGGTCACCGTTAATGAAAAGAAGGAGAAAACAAGAGAAAACAAAAGAGGAATAGAGGGGAGGGAGGGAGTAGACTTGCTCCATATGAAGACCTACCCGTAGGGCCTCAGTGGGCATTCATCAGACCCAATGATGTATTTGATGCTTCCCTCGCGTTCCCACCCAGCCTGATCGGTAGGTAACTCCCTGGCCGCAGTAACACACACTTTATTGACAGGAATTCCGTCCACTTCGTCCAGGTGTTGTTGTGAAGGCGAAGGCGGTATGGAGTCTTCAAAGGAACATTGCAGCACCTCGAGATGGCGGCCAGTCCACTCCAGAGGGCGAACCAGAAGCTTGTCCCGCGGATGCAGCCGAAAAAGCTGCTTGATAGACAAGGTCTCCAGGGGAGGCCTTGATTGCGATGCCTGTGGGTTAGGACCCATGGAAAAGAGCGGCGCAAGAGAGGCTTGATGGGGGAGTGTTGCGTTGAGGTTGATGGAAGCTGTTCAGGGTTGCCTCTTGGAAACAAACGGCGCTTTGCAGTGGCTTGCTCGGGCCAAATTTATTCCAGCGCAGATGTAGCTGGAGGGTGAGCCTTGGGCACATGCAGGCACTACGGGTACTATAGTAGTAGGTACATGTAGTGTCGGCGCCTATGTGTGTTGGTAACGGGCTGTCAACGGGCACCTGTAGGTGGAAGTTGATGGCCTACAGCGCACAATACCCCCCTAAAAGTGCCTGCTAAAGCACCCGCCTGTAGGTTCTGCCTGCGTACTGTACATGGGTACCCGAGTCTACAGGTACCAGGTATGTTGTCGCCTCCCCCCTTAATGTTCAAATGTTCTTTTCTGATGTGGCTTTCAGGTTCCAAGCATTCATCATTGTCACCTGCTTGCTGAGAGTGTATTTAGTACATGTAGTTCAACTGTCTACCAAGGTACCTTAGGTATCTCTAAGTAATTGATGTGATTTGACTACCTCCTACATCAATGCATTTACATCAGCGAGGCATCAAATGCCTATAGTCACAACTGAGTTCTCCTTTCTAAACACCCCCAAAGACCAGCAGGCTTTGAATACTGACTCTTCCAAAACCACAACTGCGCATCAGTTCCCGGCCACGGTGGACAGGAAACTCTGCCACGACCATGACACTGATACGATCAGCGCTGACCCCAGCTTCAGCCAGCAGCTGCACAACCGCACAGAGCGTCTCCCCCGTGGCAAGAACATCGTCCACGACTAGCACAGATGCGCCTCTGCGAATCACATCCCGCTCCATCTCCATCTCCTTCTCTCTCGAACTGCCAGATGTCGAATGTGAAATGTGCGAGGGCCTCTTGACCACGGAAACGACGGGCGGCGGGAGCTTGCCAGCATCGCGAATCAGCACCAGGGGTGTATCCATCTGTGACGCCAACGCCGACGCAAAGATGAAGCCTCCAGCCTCGCAACAAACCACTGCTCCGATCTTGCTCCAGTCACCGGCAAAATGGCTCCGAAACAGAGACACACACAGCTTCAATCCTCCCGGCTGCTGGGAGATGTCGAGCAGGTGGCGAAACTCGATACCTGGGCGTGGGAAGTCGGGTACCGAACGCACCATGTTGGCCAGCCGCCGCAGATGCTCACTAAAGAAGGGAAGCAAACGGTGTTGACCATAGTCTTCTGCCACCTTACTTCCAGGCGTGTCGTTGTAGAAGATGAGATTCGGGCACCAGCCCGAGTCTCGCCCGTCATTGGTGCCATTGGTGCCGTCCTTATTCTGGCCAACAACTCCATCATCGACTTGCCAATCCCCATGAGCCTGCCGCGTCTCTTGTCTCGATCTGACACGGACTTCAATCACTCTGCTGTCTGGCACCAGATGTGACAGAGCTGCAACTGGAGCCTCGTCTCTCATCCCGGTGATCAACAGCACGTCCACGTCCACGTCCACGGCGTCATGCACTACATTCAGAAAATGCTCCTCTGGCAGTCGAGGTCGTTGCCGCACTTGGTCTTGGAAGAATGCCGTCAAGGCTGGCCGGTGTTGCTCCTTATAGGCACGATCTTGGAGTAGAGCGTCCAAGTCAGCACCAGTGGCCGCCGCATATTCTCGCTTGGTCACATCGCTGATGCTCACCACCCGTGCCTTGAGGGTGTTGGGAGAGCTTGTGTTGAATACGGATGCCCAAACACCAGCGCAATAGTCCTTGCCGGCGCCATGTTCTCCCGTGACAAGAACAATGAGCTTCGGCCCCATCGGCGCCTCTGGGAGTGGACAGGCATAAGCCAGCACCTTGCATGGGTCTGCACGTCGTTTGAGACGAGCCAAACGCGGCCGGTTTGGACCGAAAGCCCTCTCCGCCAGATCGGCATCTCTGGGGTCTGGTCCGAGATCTGCACCGTACACTCCGCTAGCCAGGGGCAACAGAGTCCGGGCGACATGATAAACCCACTGCACAGTAGCTTGAGCAGCTTCCGTTCCGTCTTGCTGACGAGGCCAGACGCCGGTGACAACACAGGCAAAGTCCCAGTCACGACAACCAAACGCCGTAGCATCGGGGGCCACATCGGCAACCGCTCCGCCGCCCTGCAGCAGATGGAGATAGCAGAGTGCCGTGGGACGGGATTCGACTGCTGCTACCAAGATTGCGGCCACGTCTGTGCATCCAATATCTTTCAAGAAGAGACATCGCTTAAACGACGACGTCTTGCCGCCCCCATGTCCTCCGTGCATTCCGGACACGTACATCTCGGCGTCAAACAAGCCGACGCT
Organism: Trichoderma pleuroti; assembly: GCA_001721665.1. Taxonomy (NCBI): domain Eukaryota; kingdom Fungi; phylum Ascomycota; class Sordariomycetes; order Hypocreales; family Hypocreaceae; genus Trichoderma; species Trichoderma pleuroti. The sequence goes on from MDJU01000007.1 coordinate 85,804, forward strand.
GTCTACGACTTTGAGATTGCATTCTGGACCCAGAATTGTACCAGCAAGTGCGGTAATTTCCGAGGCCGACTGAGTTGTGCAAGCTTCCATCGTGGTAATGCCAAGCTGCAACCGTCCAGCATCGCAATACAGATACGCATCTGCAGAACAGTTTCGAGGGAGGCTGCTGGCGACGAGCCTATCAAATTCAGAGAGTCTACGTTGCGCTTCAGAGTCATCATCCAATGGGACAATCCAGTTTCGAACTGTATAGGCCGGAGCCGGATACGCCTTGAAAATGACGCTCGTCACGATGCCAAAGTTGCTCCCAGCCCCTTTCATTGCCCATAGCAATTCGGCTTCGTTTTCCGGGCGGACACCGCTGGCCGGCCAATATTCATTTGGTACATGTCCGACACACAGGATCTGGGCCGAGTCAACGCTCACCATTGTGAAGCCGACAATGGAATCACATGCAAGTCCATGAAGCCTGGCCAGATGCCCAAGCCCGCCTTGCAACCATAAGCCAGCGCCCACGCTTGGGCGAGCTCCGAGAGGCACGGTCAAACCTGCCGCCATGGCAGCACGAACGACATCTCCCGTCTTGCAGCCGGCCTCGGCGATAATCAAGGAGCCAGAATTCAAGTCGGGATCTGTTCCATTATCTCTAGGAGCTTGAACATGTACTTGATCAAAAGCCTCCATGTCCACTGCGACAACGTTGGGCCAAAGGCAGTGGCCGCTATGACTTCCACCAATGACAGTCAAACCAACTCTGAGCTTCAAAGCCCATTGAACGCATTTCTGGACATGTTGGATCTTGGTCGGCCTGAAGATGGAAGCGGGACGGTGGGACCGAGCCTCCCAGTTCTTCACAGTCCTGTCCTCTTTCACCAACGGCACTTGCGCTGTCAGCTCCGGCAACATTGTGGCATGACGATTGAATGCCATCATAACCTCGGGTGCACTGAACAAGAGATGACCTGGATGGGCTTCCTGACGGCGACCCAAGTCGCGACACACCTTGCGCCATTCAATGTGAATAGCCTCGTCCGCGTCTTTGTCTTGCATGACGAAACACGCGACGAAGGAGGAAAAATTGTTCAGTATCATGTCATCATCCGCCACACGAACGGTGCCAGAAGGGAATGAAACCGTTTCATGGCACACTAGGCCATCAAAGTCCACACCATGACGATGGAAGACCACCACCACCCCGCTTTCGGGTTGCACAGCGAGCATTTCCAGTGCTCGTTCGATGAAGCTGCGCTTGGGTGTCATTCCATACATACTGTGGCAGAAGAGAACGACGTCGAACTTTTCTTGACCATCATTTGCATCGGTGACGGCGCTGTCCAGAGTAAAAGGCGCTCGATGGATGTCAGGCAGGCTTTCCAGACTGGGGAGCGGGGATTTTGTCTCGAGCCATTCTTGCAATTCTGTGGCGTATAAGTCGTTTGGTTCGAACGCAGCGTACTTGTTGATCTTGCGTCTCTGGTCGTCAGGCAGATATCCAAGCACGCTCTTGGGGCCAGGTCCAATCTCCAACACCGAGATGCGGATTCGCGAGTTGAATAGAGTAGTCAGCACTTGGGATAGCTGGGGGAAAATAAAGTCTTGGTACGTCTTCCATCCGGGTCCTTGGAGCAGGATGTCAAAGCCAGCGCTGTACTGTTCGTCGGACAGGGGCTGCTTCGGGGAAGTAGCCTCTTGTCTAAGAGCCCGCTTGAGAGCGTCGAGAGTGGCCATTTTGGTTTGCTTTGAGAGAGAGTAATTTGCACTGGTACGGATGTTGACAATCGTGATGGAGGCATGGTCTATTGGTTGCTACGTGAGGGGAAGAAATACAGGTAGTTGTGCAACACCACGTGAATTTCGTGTGTTCTTATTGAGTACATGTATTATGTAGTCGTCTTGTAGGCCACCCACACCACAGATCTTCTTTTTTTCTCCGAAAGTTGTTTTATCCCTGACTTGGGCGCTATTGAGATCAAATTATGACAAAATCACTCCCAGTTCACTAATACCAGGCTCATTCTTCACTATGAGTCATCTTACAGCTGCATCGTACACATGATTGGACGTGGGCTTATGTATAATGAATTACAGACATGGGGGTAATCATTATATCAGATGGATTGTCAGAAAGGGATTATCATTATACATGTAATTATTAACCGTGTAGCTTAAGTATTTAGAAACAGTAGTAGTGTACAGTTTTGAGTTAATTAAAACAACATCCGAAATTCACAGCGTTGCCAGTTCGTCGCAGACAAAGTCCTTACTTCCACGAAAAAAAAAATGCAAAAAAAAACATGGAAATTATTTTTTCAGCAGAGTGAGGCTTTACCTCGTGCTTCTGCTCGGGGGGCCTTTTCACCGCAATAAAGTAGTTTTGCCCAGTCTCAGAAACGGCGTGAACTGCGACGTCTTCGCCAAAGGGCCATTCTTCAACAAATTGTGCGTCGCCCCGACAATCAAACTCTGCATACTCTGTCGGATCGAGAGACACATGCGCCGCCGTCCAAGCATCCGCGCGATGGACATATGTGCCTTCAATTTCCGTCGTCTGCGAGCTGCCGCTGCGGTCGGCGTTGTAGTCCACCGTGATCTGCAAAAGGTAGTGCAAAAACTTTGCGCCCTCGGGCAGCTCAATCTCTCCATCCGACGTTGCAGTCAACCCCTCATTGTTGGGGGTGGTGTCGATTCCCACGAGAAACTCCTGCCCATCAAAGGAGCGGGCGAAAACCAGCACGCCGTCGCCGTGAGTCCAGGGCTTGGCCGGGTCTTCGTCGGCGCGGATGCGATAGACGGCAAAGTCCTCGGCCGTGAAGTTGACGGCCTCGAGGGCGTGGCTGGCGTACTTCTTTGCGGCGGCGAGGGAGCCGTGGGTTTTGAGGACGAAGAGCGTGCGGTTGGCGCCGGAGGCGTCGTGGGAGTAGTCGATTACCGTGAGAACAGTGTGGAAGAGCTGTTCCGGGACGATTTTGGATGAGCCGTTGGTGGTCGCCATGGTGTTGGTGTGTTTGTTACTTTTTGTCAGTTTCAACTTGTCAAGCAGAACATGTAGTTACGGTGCTTTGTTTGATGCAAGCACCACAACGTCCACCTCGTAGTATTTATGCATCCAATGGGGAATGTTGCCACGCGTAAATGGTGCTACGATCGTCATACGATGGGTATCTGAAGCTAGCGATACTTTTCATCACCTGACTATAGCTTCAATGGCTTTTCCTCCTAATGAGGTTTCGGTTACAGCTGGTAAACTTTGTTTGGAAAGCTCATGTTTAGTTTCATGTGAAATCGGATCATCAGGGCTCTAGCTTTGTGGCTGAAGGGTAATGAGACATGACGGGCGGGTCGAGGAATGTTCATACGATTTATACTCTTCAATGGCGTCGATGATCAGACGGGCTGACAAGACGAATGCCGAACTGCTAACCCAGTATAAACTAGTGGTTCATTTCCCTTTTTAGTATCAGGTAGTGCTCTCTGTTATGTAGTAGCTACATGACTTTCAATGTTGACGATTTGAGAGAGGAAGTCTGCCGCAGAGCAATTTAATTACATCTTTTGTTGTTCTCTTTTAAAGATGCCCTAAATCTCGATATCGTGGCTTCTATAGTTCAAATTTTGCTCCCGAGATCGTTTCCGTTGCCTGGCTACTTACCCCTCTCCTCTTCTTTTTACTCAATGGTCCAAGGCTACCACCTGAACAAAACTTGCTACTTTGTGGTGTACTGTATTCTATAGGTTGGTAGGACGTAGTTTTCATGCGATAAAGCCGCTAGTTCTTTATTCTCATTGGTAGAACAGTTAGGCTTGTATCCGACAATGCGTATTCCCTCAGTTTCATCGCCATTCAGCCGTTTCAATAGAGGGACTCCCGTGTCTGCAATAAACCCGTCAAATGGCTCTAGTCCAAATGGTTTCGCCAATTGCGACTTTAAAACGCCCCAAAATAGTCGTACATGGCTGAATTTTGGTCGGTTGAACCGTTCCATACCATTTTTGTAACAACCGCAAATACGCCGTTGCTGGGTTTCACCACAGAATGACTATGTCGCAGATGGCCATTCTACCGAGTTCTTCACCCGCTCTGCCATACTATGTCCAATGGCGGAGGCCACAAATGGTTCAGATCCTAAAGTGTGAAAGATTTACGAATTGACTGTGATGGCTTGGCATACAGAGAATACAATGCGTCCCCTGAGTTTAGTCCCATTGCCACATAGTTCCATCGACCACCTGGGCCTGCCACATTCCCTAATGCCACATTTGCCCAGATTGAGGCTGCGAGCCATATCACAACGTTGAGACACATTTTAAAAGAATGTATGTAATGCTATATGTTTTCCCGCACAATTGTGAGAATATGATGAGTTGCTTTCAAGTATAGGCGAGTGTAGTGTGAGACCTCGAAGTAGGATATTACATGGACGCATATTTATCAGTATATATATATAAGGAGCCGGAGAGACTAGGCAATAAATAGAGTTTACCTTTAGAATGTAGGCTTATTTAGATACCTTGACAAACCGTGGAGTTTATATATAACTATCTCGATCTTATACGCAGTTGTCTCTGAGCTAGTGCGCTTGTGGATAAAAACGGCAAGCACTTATAGAGAGTCGGATTTTTCATACAACTTTATTGATCGACACGTAATAAAAATCTCTAAGCTATTGAACATTGACCTGGTACAATGTAATACAAAAGATGCGCGCAGCGTTTTTGGGGCCTCATCTGCGGCACTACATATCCTCAAACTGATAGCTGTGTACGTGTGTTGTGATGAGATTTCTTAACAAGCCTCGTGATCAATTGATAGTAAGGACCAGGAGTAAGCCTGGGCAAGCCTGGATCCCGTACCTTAAAAAAAGACTTTTCTTTATATCTAGATGCATGAAACCAGACGAGGTACACGCATTCGCCGCATAATGATCTCTAGCTATGCCAATGGCTTCATTCCAGTAGGAAGTATTGGGCTAATGAGCCGAGGGCAGCCACGGAGGGGAAAAAAGTTAAATCAACGGTTTTACTTTATATATACATGCCGTTTCGCCATTACACTATTTTATGATGACAACATAATACTATAATCCGCTTCCTAAACCCATCATATGCCGGTGAACCCAGTCTTGTTTAGGGAGCAGTTATTCAGCCCCCCAAGTTTGCTATCGGGCATCCTATCTCTTGAATAAAAGCCACCTGTATTAAATAGCAATGCCAATGGTAGAGAAAAACGGCAATAGCAGCAGATACTAGAAGAATATATGTATAATAGTAGACAGTAGAGGAAAGTAGTGAGGGTGGTAGAAAGTAGTGATAATAGCAGGTCTTTAAAAACTAAGCATTTACTACCTACTTAATACCTGGTAGACAAGGTAAATGCCACAACCTGTAGCAGTGAAAAAAATGGCAGGTTTCTATTCTCTTTGCATCCTATTCTAACACTTCAATTCCACGCAGTAGCTGGGGTGTTGGATAACGAATTTGGGGTGCTGGATAACGTTTCCCCTTGTTTATTGCCACACGACAGAGTTGTCTTGACTCTTCATCACCGACGCGTCTCCCAATACGCCAATGCATCCGCACTGGCTCGTCGCATCATAAGCTATAGTAAATTTAAGTAACCGTCTTCAATTGTACTCTAATGGGCAAAGAGTGAGGATTGCCTTGTGGCTGTTATCATTTACAAAAGGCAGTCTAAACTCGTCTGAGAGGCCATTGTTAAGTTGGTTGCCTCCATGGGCCGAGTCAATGGCAGCACAAAGTAATCCAATAATAATAACGACAATGAAACAAGGTGGCGCTGTTGGGAATAAACAGAAATAGTCCCGCTAAACTGTTAGTGTCAGTCTGTCACGGAGAAGCTCCATGATATCCGTGATTATGAGTTACCTGAATAGTTCTCTTGCAGTAATCATGTTCATAGTCAATCTTCCTCAACTGCCATGGTTGATACATGGTACAACGCATAGCTAGGGATGCTGGAATTATCAACATCATATTACGAATGGCCAAAACTAGCTCCTGCGGGCACGATGTAACCTGCCATTTGAATCGTAGGGTAACTCTCTTGATGAACGCCCTGTTAGGAAGTGTCAGCTCTTTCTCTACCAATTTCATGCGGGCCTGACTCGTTGCGGAAGTCCGCGTAGAGACAATCGGATAACAAAACACTGCCGGCAGCATACTCGTATTCGCCGGCGATCGCCCACTAACACTAACACGAGTTTCCGTTTCCATCCCAATGCTACCCGTCGTGTCCCCCAGACGGCCGTTCTTCGGCCGGAGCGCAAGGGGGCTCTTTAAGACTCTGGATCTGGAAAGTCCGTCTGATTGTAACGCTGTAACGGAGACACGGTGCCGGCAGTAGAGCGAGACCCTGCCATTCTGAGCATTTACAGGTTTCATGGCGGCTTAGGATCAGCCCTGATGTTTCCGAACGTGGCAGGTCAGTCCATCAACACCTGTCACCGCCTTCCGACGATTCCAGCAAGATCTGCAGAGGTTGCAATGGGGGTATCGCGAGAGCCTCGTTTTGCGCTCCGGGCCAGCGAGAGCCGGATGGATGTGAATAAATAGGGAGTTGGGGATGGCCATGGTTGTAGACTGGCACGGCTCAATCTGCAATCAACTAAACTCACCATGACTTCTTCATCTCGCTTCATTCAGGCGGCTCTAGCCGCCACCATTGCCAAACTAGCATCGGCCCAGACAAACCCAAACGCACAAGGCGCTTGCGCAAAAACAACAGGCGGTTCGAATGCATGCGGTCCCAACGGCTCCGAAGCCTGGCTTAACACGGGCCTGACTGGCAATGGTTGGAATCCCCCCTTCTTAGACATCAACAGCCTGTCACACATCAGCCTGTCAGACTACTATAATGGCGTCGGTGCAGCTTGCCGGCAGTATGACCAGTACTTCCAGTCGTCTGGTCAGAAGTACAACATCGATCCCGCCATCCTGGCCTTCATCGCCATGCAGGAGTCTTCTTGCAATGCTGATGTGGGTGGCCCAACTCCTGGTCTGATGCAGTGCTATCCTGGAAACTGCCAGAACGGCCAGAACAGCTGCCAGTACCCCATCCAGGACAATGTCGATTGCGGTGCCTGGGTTCTTCGGTCTGCCCTTGACAACACTGGCGGCAATGCTGTCCACGCTCTGGGCTCGTACAATGGATGGTACACGGCCAGTGATGGCACTGGACTCAACGGTGGTAGGGGCATCACGCAGGACTATCCCTGCTCTCAGGAAGGAAGAAATCACGGAGATCCCCAGAACCTCAACTATCTCCACGAGACGCTCAATGGGTGGTTCCTGGGCTACGACATGTACGGATCTGACGCAAATCTCGATGGATCGTACAGCTGCTCGGGAAGCTGCAACGACGGTGGTCTATGTTAGATGAATATATATGAGTATTTAATGCATCAATATATAAATACTGGCCTAACTACCTACGCGTGTCATGGGTGTTTCTGGTCATTGCTTGACACTTGTAACATTGATTTTTTTCGTGTTACAAGGCGCTATAAATTATTTTTGGCCTCTATGATCGTGGTAGAGCAAGCAAAAGGCTTGTGGGGTCCATGACAAGAAAAACCAACAATGACCAGAAACCCCCTTGGCGCGCGTAGGTATACCGGATCGCTGGCAGTGGAATAAACCGTGAATGTATCCGAGGTACTTGATGGGATTGACCATTGTGATTCACATGGCTTTGATACAAGTCCTTGCGGGAGCAATATTGTGCAATTTGTTAAGAGTTCCTGCCCAATGCCCTTGACTGGTGAAACCTTAGTACATATAGGTACATGTACATATACCTATAGAGGTACCTATTGCTGACAAACGCGATGCGGGGCGATTCATGTTGTCTGCATGCTGTGACATCCTTTGACCTTCCACCTTTGACCTTCAACCTTTGACCTTCAACCTTCAACCTTCAAACACGCGCCCTTGCATCATCTTCAGATTCACAAAGATTTAGAAGCTGGCTTGAGTTGTAAGCCAGCGCCCTACTTCCTCAGTGCTAGTTCCCACTGAGCTGACGTTCTCAATGTTTCGCCCATCATAGCACAACAACCTACCTAGTATGTACTATACGGATAACCCCAAGACCGTTGACAGCATGGAATCGCTGCAGCCCGGCGATAAGACACTACACATATGCATCCATCCCCAGTGTGGTACTTGTGGACAACTCCTTCTACCCGGTGATCGTATTTGCGCACGTAAGAAAATACACCTGTACCCAGAACTCTGGCAGATGTCGTCGCTAACACATGCAGTGTTGTTTAGCCATACCACATGCCAAGCATATGACGCGCGCGGGTTTTCCCGCAACGGATATGCTGAGCAATCGATAAAAGATAATAATACTTTATTCTGCAAGAAACCAGGCTGCTCTCTATGCCTGGGTGCGGAGGAGAGCGCAACACTGCATATGGATTGCTTTGACTTGTGCTGTCAAATGTTGAAAAATGATGGACACCAACACGACCTTGGAAATGACGGTTCCAGAGAAAGTTTTGGGCGCTTATGGCTCGCGGCAACATGGAGATATGCTTGGAGAACTATGGCGCCTCTTAAGTTGCTTGGCAGTGGTTTTACAAACCCTCCTCCAAACATGATAAGAAAACTATGTGGTTTTCGCAAAGCATTTCCCCCCGAAATCGCCAGGATGATACAGAGCCATTCGCCATCCAGCCTCGTCTGGAGATTATGTTCCACACTCGAGTTTATGGAGGAAGTGGATTCGGCCAAGATGCATGAAGCTGTCACCTGCTCGCTTTCTAAAGTGCTGCGTTGGTCTCGCGGGGGCCTCCCCAAGTTTGTGGAGAATGAACAGACTGTTGGCCCTTATGTTCGATTAATCACGGATTATCGGGGAATTTACTCGATAGAACGAATATCTGAATCTTCGGCAAATAACACAACACTTCATGTCTCCAGCCACCGTCATGTATTCATAACAGAACTCGCAGAGACAATGAAAACAATCGAGGTAGAATTCCAGGTATGTATTTTTGGATACCACACACATCTACCAATTCTTGAACACAAGGTTGAATTGTTTATCCGCTAACTTTCTCAGCTTGGGATGAGTCGACTGCATATTCCCATGCCATCAAATATCAGCATCTGGAGCGCGCCGGTGCACATACCAGACTTTCTCCATCTTCAAAATACTGAGCGCGATGCACCTTTGTCCATGTCTTCGTCCTCGCCGTTCGTCGCCACCAATTTAGATCCACGCCATTGTACAGGAATCTCCTTTTTTATAAGAGGCTCGAACATCATTAGTATACATGGACACAGCAACAGAGGCTTGCCTTCTTCCGAGATATTTAACTATCTGCACTTGTTTCACACGTGGGCCCTCATTTGGGTCTATATACCCCTAACAGCCGCAGATAAGATCAACGCAATCGGTGTCAGGAGTGCCGCTTTAAACTCTGCGCCGCACTCTATTACTGTAGGTGCTGAGGCATTCTTTACTGGTCCAAGTTGGATCTAATAATGTGTAGTTGCGGATGAAATCCGGACAATCTATAATTGGTATTTCACTAAGAGATACGCCGATCTTTGAAGCGTCATATAAGACGACGGAACAACATCCTACGCTTATCCACAAACACTCCGTGCAAGGGTCCTATCTCGTCTATCAGAGTTAATACTACCCCTGAGATTATAAACCATGGTACATTAGCAGACGAACAACCCCTCCCTGGTGCCTGCTTTTCTTCCGCGTCGTTGGATAATGTTTCCAATGTTTGTGTTTTTAATGATGCTTCAACTAAACTCTGCAAAGGCATAATGATCGAGTACAACAATGGTTTGAAGAGAGCCCTGGGGCAATGCCGCCTAGGCTTAGATTTAGTCCAAAGGTACAGTCGGCCATTAAAACTCTCCTATGCCATTACTACGTATAAACCATTACATGAATATTATGGGGAACTGCTGAAAAGTGTGCACGTTACTTTCGACCCCCAAGATGACCTATATCACGATAAAGAGCTGAAGTGGGAGCATCATAAGATGAGGGGCCAACTCTGCTTTTGGTTTACAGAATGTGAAGTTATTTTACAAGTTTCTTCAAGATTAGGCACCTTTTATTTTCTTTCTTTCTACATATCTAGAACTTTAGCTAGCATCGAACAGTCATTATGAAGCTTGAGAGCCACCCTGACCGCCTGTTTTTATTCGGTTGGTGTTACGATCCGGTCAATTGAAATAGCAACTAATCCCTTATCAACAGCTGGATCCGGCACAACGAGTGTTGTAGCTGTGGTTATTAGCTTTATGCTTTCTTCTGTTTAGCTTTATAGTATGGCGTGTCTTAATGTTGTAAGCGAAAATGGCCTGCTTACATGTATACATGGACCAATACGTCGACTTTCAGTCAACATTCCAATATACGTAATTCCTCCGCGCTGGAACTATCATACTGTAAGGCACACGTAATTCTGCCGTGTGCAAAGATCAATTGACCTATTTTTAGAACACAACAACAAGCTAAAGCTCATTGCGCCTCTCAATGTAGATCGCCTCTAAAAAGTGAAGAGATGTTTTCGCCTAGACAGTCAGATAGCAACTGCTCAGGCCAGCGTCGCCGCTTTGTGGCAATGGATACTTGACCAGACGGATAGATTACACATGGGCTCGACCTTTCCCGCTTAACCAACATGTAAAATTACACATTTACGGGGTTTGTTTGGAGTCGCTGCTTACAGTTTCTGAATAGTGCCTTTGCGTGTTATATTTATAGGAGTTGTATTTATAGAAGAGCTATGTAAAATTCGGGACGAGATTGTTAGTAAAGCTGTAGTATCTGGGTCGTCGATATGCTTATATATATGCCCGAGCATCACTAAATAATAGCACAGGTTGTTTTTTACTATAGTGGAAAACACAATAAAATAAAACTCCCAAGTAAAGGAATAAAATGGTAACAAAGTAACTGACTACACAGAGCCAACTTACATCAACTAACTTTCTCGTATTAGATCTATAATAACAAAATCTTTGCCGCTGTGGCTCTAATCCTAGCTACTACCGTTTCGGCAGCACCATCGAATATCAAGGAGCTCCAAGACCGAGCGAATTGGAGGTTCAATCCCAATATTTTCTTGTTCCCGGACGGGGCTTGTACTCAAAAGCCGGTATACTCGAAACCTACGACCGGACAAGATCCACTCGTTTGCGTCAATTTCGACGAGAAGCTCTACGGCGCCCATGTGCTAACGGATTCTTACCACGGCTGTACCATATACTTCTTTGAGAGAGCAGAGACTGCAGGGGAATTCGGTTACCTGGACTAGTAAGTGCAGTCTAACAGGCAGTACTCGAGAAATCATTCACTAATAAATCGTCAGTTCCTAAGGGAGACCTCTGGTCGGTAAGTGGTAGTATATTTTATTCCATCTAAAACCATTTCTCACACTTTTTAGGACACATGTCATCCCATTGCGAATAATAATCAAGGGGCCTTCGTGCTTACCGAAGGAATTCATAGCTTCTTTCTGGCCCTTGATTACAGACTTTTCCGATCATTTGAGTAGCCATACTGCGTCACATCTTGAAATAGCCTATGGTATAGGCATTACTGGGACTACAATGGACCGGAGGGAGAATCATCAATGGGGATGACTGACTTGTTCAATCGTAAGACCAAGTGATCCACTGCCCGTTTAGGAAGCATATCGCGAATCACGTAAAATAAGTTTATGAGCATACCTTATATAGCTAGCTATTAACGAATCATTCGCTGTCTAATAAAGTAGCTTCGTCAATGCCGCTGTACAACATGGACCTAGAATTGGCGCATCCCACTATACTCCGTGAGGTCATTATAAATCGGATTGATTGCCTAATCTCGAGCCATGCAGAGCGCTCTAGTCAGCAGGTTCGGTACAATTATCAAGGCACATCCTATGCATCTGCTCTACGACGATATCCGAACGTGTTCGGATATTAATGCATAGAATCATGCGGCAATTGGCAGTAATACTACTTATTATTGATGGTTACTACACTGGGAATGAGCTATCTCAATTATGAATAGAGCTAAGTAACAAAAATAAAGGTTTCCAGCCAGTATGGCTCGAGCTTTGTGTATTGATGGAATTTATAAACCGACTTACATCGGAGAAGAACCCGATAGTCACACGATGAGGTTGTTTTATTTTGATAGTCGGTCAACTCCCTCTCTGTCAACCTGGAACGGGAGTATTTAAACTTTAAAGCCGTAACGATTGGCTATAAAAGCAAACATGATGATGTAGATACTCCTCAACAATCCTCTTATACAGTTCAACTCAACGCCGCCATTCAGAAACTATATTCTACTGTTTTTCAACCAACATTCGCCTTAAACCATGGAGAATCATGTCCCCGAAACAACTATCGCAGGGGTCACTCTAATTAACACTCCAATCGTGCAAGCTGCTCAAAAGTATGCTCGCGCTCACCTTAATGATGTGGGATTTAACCATGTAATGCGTTCATGGATATTGGGTGTCGTTGTTTACAATAAGCTCCGTGAGGCCGGTGCCATCTCGGAAATTGATCTCGAAGTACAGGCTGTGAGCGCGATCCTCCACGACCTTGGCTGGGACATCACAGGCGAGCTTATTTCCAAGGACAAGAGGTTTGAAGTTGATGGTGCTGAAGCTGCTTGTAATTGGATCAAGGAAAAGCAGCGAAATGGAAAAGCAGAAAACTGGGACGATTTCAGACTTCGACTGGTGTGGGATGCAATCGCGTTGCATACTACTCCTTCGATATCGCTGTACAAGGAACAGGTTGTCAAGGTCTGCACTCTCGGAATCGACGCGGATTTCCGGGGTCTGGCCTTTGATGAGAATGGTACCATCTCTGAGGAGGTATACAATGCTGTCAACAAGAGGTTTCCTCGCCTCGACTTGGCCAAAGGTCTTCGCGACGTTATCTGTGGCTTTTGCCGTACTAAACCACAAACTACATATGGTGTGTATATTATCCTATTACATTGGTCTGTTTGCGTACTGACATTGCGTAGACACTTTTCAGATGGAATATGGAAAGAGGTTTGTCGAGGGCTACACGACGGAAGGGCACCTCTTGTTTGACGCTGCCCACGCAACTTCCAAGTAAATAGAGGTGTAGCGCAGCATTGGTGCCAACACCAAGTCCGCGGTTACTGACTGAAGCAGAAGGGTTTGGTTTTAGTATTTAAGTAAAGTTCAGAGCTGAAATAATTCAGAATTAAATTGCCATCGGTCTGTATTCCAAGCTCAGTTCCATTATTACTTAGATCTAGTGATTTAAATGCAGGGAAGGAACAGACAGCATACTTAAAGCTTAGCATTAATCTGAATAATTAGTATGACTTAAAATTATATCTTATACTCTCTAACCCTTTATTCAGCTGTTTGATTCGTTTTCTTTTGACTATATGTGTTAAATTTTGGGGGTGTTTCAGGGCTTTTTGGGACTAATAGGAAAAGCAAACTAAATACTTGGTTTATTCAATGTGACACTAAGGGTAGAGGGGCAAATATAACATCAAATCTACCTATCAGGGTGCCTTGGGCATCAAGGAACAAGGCTGTGTCTCAAAGCCCAAAACAACTGGTTGAGTCAACTAGGTACCTATAAGTACATAAAAGAATAGCAAACGCATGCACAGCCATTTTAGGTAAGCATTACTACCTAAAATAAATATTTACAAAACGTTGGGTTGAAACAGCATCTTCCCTTATACATTTGATCATTCCTTGACATATTCAGACCCTCACGAGATTCTCAAAGACTGGAGGCCTTCTCAGTTAGATAAATCGGTTCAGAAATTTCACCATCTTTGTTCTTCATAAAGCCAACAATACCAAAACAACGGCCTCGAAATCTTTACCATAGTGCCCCCTACTTCGGTTGAAAAGGGTATTTATTCGTCGTGCCTCTTCCAAGTCATATACTCCAAATGACTAATAACACTTGAATAGATACCTGCCGCATCTCCGAGGGGTCTACGCAACACAGCTACCGGTGTCTTTTCTCCAACGGATGGCGACTACTATTCGACTGTCAATAGTCTGAATTACAGCTTGCGTCCATTTCAAGATGTATCCATTTCGGCGCTACAATGACCCTAGAGACGTGTCCGAACCAGACCGGTATTCTGTGAACATATATGACAGTCCCGCTTCAGATGCTCCCCGCTGCAGTTGTCTTTTGCAACCAGGGTACGAATCGGCTCATAAATTTCGGCGCGAGTGCAGTAAGTTCTGTTCGTTACCTTCGGGGCACCCTCCACCTCATGTGGTGCATCCGCACCCTTGCGCGCGCACCCTTGCGGTGCATCATCTAGCTGCACTTTGCAAAAGGGACACGAGGGCGACCATGAACCTTATGCATATGACCTCGATTGCAGTGAGCCAGGCTGTATGTTATATTTGGGGCACACTGAATCTCATAAAATCTTTGGCCACTGCAGCATTGTATACTGCGATCGATTGTCCGGTCACAATGGACCCCATACCGATCCATACGCCGGGCTATCGAGGTCTGTTGTTCAAAGGACAGAGCAGGCGATCAAAGACGCTAGGCTCGCCGTGCAATCAACCGACGAAATGGTCTTTAAAACCATGAGCGACCCAAGCATCATGGCCAAAGCCAAAAAAATGACTGGAAAGCAGCCATTACCAGTCCTCATGGCCACTCCGAAGAGAAAAAAAGCCATTTCCAGTGCGTATGGCTACCTCACAGAGAAAGAAACTATCGCCACTCTCCAGGGCTACTTCAGAGAGAGTCCCAGCAGAAGCTGTTGATTTGAGGCGCACACAGAATACCAAGGGGAAAACGTCTACCGGCCGTCCTGCACTTCAGGGTATCTATCAGATCCATGGGGACTTGCCTAATCTCTACGGAGGGCTCATGCCGCCTCTATCGTATACAGGCACACGGCACGTGCCTGATCCCATACGAGTCGTGGGCATGCCGCTCAAATCCAGGTTGCTTTCCCCTTCAAAATTATCAGGGGAAATGGGCAATATCACGCTTGACCGCATGCCCAGCATGTACACTCCACATGTCAGGCAAACATTACCTGTTAATACCAAGGCACCCTTACAACAGGCCGATTCTAACACGGAATCTATACACCATATCTCTGGCCCTAAACTACCAGATGTATTACTTCCATCGTCGTTCAACGACAGCACAACTCAAGAGATACCTACTACTATACCAGAAGTACCGGTACTATCAACCCCAAAACGCATTCCAATCATACCATCAACAACTCTTCCTTCGGAAAACTTTCCATCAAGAGCCTTTGATTTAGACGGCCTTTGTTCAAGAGGTCTTTGTCCAGAGAACGTTCTTTTAGAAGAGAATTCTATAGAAGGTGTTGCCACAGAAGACTTTCTCACAGAAGACGTTACTGCAGAAAGCATTCCTCTGGAAAACGTTTATTCAGAAGACCTTTATTTTGACTATGTAAAAGGCCTCCCTACAGAAAATTTTTCTGTTGAGCTCCCTGCCAACGCAACAAGGATGGAATCTATCACAGTTGGCTATTCAAAACTAGATACCTCACAGAAACAGATCCGCCTGTTTGAGTTGTATCCTAGCATCAGTGGCTCAGATATTAAAGGTTCTTTTCATTACGTGGAGCTGTCGACAAATTTGGAATACGTCGCACTCTCGTATACATGGGGACACGAGGCGATCTATGGAGAAATTCAAGTCGACGATGGCATGAACATCCCCATTCGAGAAAATCTCTGGTGGTTCCTTTGCTTACAAAGTTCATCGCGTTCCACATCTACCTTCTATTGGATTGATGCTATTTGCATTGATCAGTCGGATGTCAACGAGCGCAATCATCAGGTTAGCTTAATGACACAGATCTACGCCAACGCTACAGCCGTACATGTTTGGCTCGGTTGTGCATCAAGCGATAGCGATCTAGCCATGAATTATATAGCTAGAAAGGCATCCAAGAATCTCAAAGCCAAGGGCCAGGGGTTTCGGCCCATCTGGTCCCAGAAGGAAGGGAGAGCTCTCATAGAGCTATGTGAGAGGCCATATTGGAGACGGATGTGGATCATCCAAGAAGTCATAAGTGCTGAAAATATTGTGGTTTGGTGTGGAACGAAAAGCTTTGATTGGGAACTCATTGTGAAGCTTTACCAAAAGCTAAAAGTTCTCGAATCCACACATTGGATCACCCATCATGACTTTGCATTGGGAGTATTTCAGAGCTCAGCAGGCGTCATTATCTGGCAGCGAGCGTATTGGAGACATCCGGACACTCCAACTCCAAGTCTAAAGACCCTGATAAGTGTGTTTAATACTTGGCAATGTGCTGATCTTCGGGATAAGGTATATGCCTTGGTTGGTATGGCTAGTACTGAAACTGCCGTAATACCAGATTATTCGAAATCGATGAATGTCATTTGCCAGGATGTTTGGGAAAAAGATGCAAAGAAAGACGTAAATTTCTATGACATGCTTGTTCAAAGTCTTGGTTTACGGGGAGACTTGTAAGTGTTTTTTTTTTTAAAAAAAAAAGTTTCTAACAATACTAACTGATTATAAGAATAGAACCTAGGCAACATTCTCCACGATACATGATACTAAGGAAAAAGTTTTTAGAATTCAAACAAAAAGGTATTATAAATGAAGCAAATACGGACTAAATTGGATTTATATGTAAAATATATTAATAAAAATATTTTTCTTTTTATTTATAAAATGAATAAATAAGAGGCATTCTTCCATGGCTTGTTCCAATGCTTAAACTCTGCATAATTACTGGGGTGCTGGGCAACTGATCATCTGTGGTAAAAGGCCTTTGGCACTTGGAAGCTTTTCGAGAAGGATCAAAGTAAAGACCAGAGCTAAAACAGTTCAGGTTCAAAACGCCATCGGTCTATATTGCAAGCTCAGCTTCACTACCACTTGTAGCGATGAAAATGTAGGAGAAGGGACAGACAGCACACTCAAAGCTTAATATCCAAATGAATAGTACAACTTATAGTTCTAACTCATATTCTCCAACCCTGAATTCATTTGTTCAATTCATCTTCTTTTTTCCTTGATGGTGGTAGTGTTTTCTTGTCGAAGTTGGCTCTTCGCCACTCATGTCGCCGCTGACTCCACGATTCCGAAACTAGATGTCCTCCTTCCGATTGCCCTCGGAATAAACACAACGGACTTGGAAACCGTATGTTGCTTAAATTTTAGTTTGTCAAGTACCAATAGTCCATCCGGGTCGTCGACTAGCCGAAACCATTACTTCTTTTTCCAAATGCAATGAGAATACCCTAAACCATCTCCTATTAATACATGTCAAAAGACAACATTCCCTTAAAAATCGCAAGGAATTCCACAATTTGATGTGCCCCATCTAATTCCGATTCCTAGTCGAGGTCTGTTACTCATATATTCCAAGCTCAAATAATATATATAACGAGTACCATTTGGAATCCTATGTAGCTGGAGCTCGTATTTCAGCATTATCCGAACCGACTCGGATATTACGAACATCCTTTGCTAGCTAGTTGCTCCGAGTAAATAGCTACTATGCTTTACATAAAGAAGGCGAAATAGTCAGGGATTCCCAATCTGGCCTTATACAGAGCCCTATTGTCATATACTTTAAAGAAACTGCCCATAATGTCTACATTAGTCTCCAAATTTGTGAACATTAGCGAGGATGTCAATCTTCACTTCATCCAGACGAATCCCACAGGAGTTGATGTCACAAAGGTTCCAACTTTGGTCTTCCTTCATTTCTGGGGCGGGTCGGCTGACACTTGGTCATCAGTTGTCCGCGCCTTGTCTCCTTCATTCCCAACTGTTGCGCTAAGCTTCCGTGGCTGGAGTGCTTCTTCAGGACCTGCCGAAGCTGAGGCTTATAGCATTAATCACTTTGCCTCTGATGTTGAAGCCGCCATTCAGAGTCTTGGATTGACAAACGTCATCTTGGTTGGTCACTCCATGGGTGGCAAGGCTGCAGCTGCGATTGCTGGGCGACGACGTCTTCCGCCGACTGTTTTGAAGGCCCTAGTGATGATCGCTCCCGCCCCTCCAGGACCTCTTTCTCTACCTTCAGACATGAAGGAACAACAGATTCGTGCCTACGACAGTACCGCAAACGCCGAAGCTGTTATCCGGGGTGTTCTTACAGCACCAAGGAGTCCGGCCCTGACAGATGCCGTGGTGAGGGATTTGGCCGGCGATATGGTTCGTGGTAATAAGATTGCAAAGTCTGCATGGCCGCATTATGGTTCCGCAGAAGACATTCGGCCCCTATTTCATCTTATTGAGGTCCCAGTGTTGGTAGTGGCTGGGAAGAGCGATGTTATTGAAGAGCCCGAAAAGATGATTACCGAAGTTCAGGAGGACCTGAATAGCAGGCGGAGTGGCCAGGCGAAGCTGATAATGCATTATTGAAGACTCTGGCCATTTGCTGCCTATTGAAAAGCCCAACGAGGTTGCCTCCGCGATTAAAGAGTTTGTCCAAGCCCTATAACTCGTGGTGCTGGGTGTCGCATTTTAATCGACTCAATAAAATTAAGAAGCATACTTGAACCCGTTCACACAATGAAGTACATCAATATACACGATCAACAAGTTTTCCTTAGTGTCTAATAAGATCCCCCTATGTAATGCTAAATAACTTGCTGTGCCTAATATCCACTTATGAAAGAAAGCCGTTTATTGACTACCATAAGTATTTACGTAAGTAATAAAAACTTATTGCTTTTGGTATCTGTTATTATAACTAATATTTCTCTATTATCTGCTACTGTAGCTACATTTCTCTAGCATCTACTATAATTACCGATGAGCAAAAGTTCAGTATGAATCAGTCTGTAGCAACGTTAAAACTAGGTATTCTTGTCGTCGCTATTTGGTCAGCATATAGATATTGGCAGAGTATAAACAAAAGACCACGTCATGAGACAACGCATTTCGACAGCGTCAGCCCTATCATACTTCAATTACCATCACTAAAAGAATTTCTGAGGATGGTAGGGAATAATGGCATATGGGGCTTAGGAGGTGGCGGTGACGCGGCTATAAGATGAAGCCCACCAATTACACGTATTGAACACGGATAAAACGGTACGGCTCTAGTTGGAGCCACATTCTAATGGGTAGCGTCGAGCTGGTTACCCAAAATGGATTTGCCTAAATAATGGGGGTGCTGCCGCCATCAACGCCATTCTCTCTTTATTCAACCGCCAACTTCTCAAACATTTCCATTGTTGGTCAACGCATCGACTTCTTCTTTTGGTAATGTCTTGGCAACGGTAGTTGAGAACACGGGTCATGGTTTATCGCGGCAAGCCGAGCGCTGCATGCGAGCGCTGCCGGCAACGCCGATTAAAGGTAAGTTTAGAACTTACAAGCAAGCTGGGAACCGCAAAATGGGCCCAAGACAACAGATACACTTCGAGTTAACAGCTCAGTTACCTTGTAATTCATGAAGAAAATAGTTGAGTCAGAGTTTCAAAATTTACCGACTAATCATCAAGTTTCATAGTGCGATCATCGAGAGCCTTCGTGCACTCAGTGTATGCGAGCCGAGGTCATTTGTCTTGGATACCGGAATTTGCTTGACCTGAACTTCCAGGATCAGAGCAACGATGTTATCCGCAATTATAAAGTTCCAGCACGCAAGAAGCGCCCTGTATCGACGCGCATTGTAAAATCTCAGACATCAGTTTCAACTAGAGTGTCCGTGGATCCAACTGATCATGGACCGTTGTGCAGCGACAACGCGACTTTGATCATTCCAACGGCTGCTCCTGTATATCCTGTGGAAGAAATTGCACGGAGCTATCTCTATGTTAATTACATGACAGGAGGCCCCCGTTGCAGTTATATGTCATATCTACTACCTCTCATGGAGGACTCACAAAACTCGGCTGTCAACGCAGCAGTCAATGCCGTTGCATTAGCGGCTCTATCAAACATCCGACTCTCTCCTAATACCATGCTGAAGGCACAGAAAGAGTATACTACGGCCTTGTCCAAGACCAATTCGGCCCTGAAAGATCCTGTACTGTGCAAGACCGACGGTATCCTAGCAGCAGTGGTTATGCTTGGTATATTTGAAGTAAGCTAATCCAGGAATGCCAATTCAGTATCTGCTAATCCTGAGCAACAGGTCATGACATGTACTGACGGCTCATTTATCGACCGCTGGGTGCATCATATGGATGGCGCAACAAGGTTGATAGAGATTCGTGGCTCAGAACAGCTTTCTCGGCAGGCAGGGCGAGATTTATTCACACAACTACGTGCTCAAGTGGTAAGATCTAGGACGAGCCTCTGTTATCTAAAAGATATGCTCACCGAAGTAAATCTAGAGCCTCAGTCGAATTTACCAGGAGCGATACAGCTCACCAGTTTTTAATAAATCTAACAGAAAAGATGCAACGAGATCAGAACCCAAATGATCAAATCCTAGACCAGCTTGCCACCATAGTTACTCGATTGACAGACTTTTGCGCCAACGTAACGAACAGGCACATCGTCAACCCTACAGAAATCATCCGCACCGCGCTGAAACTCGATGCAGAGCTGGTATCACTAATGATTGGCGTGTCCCCTTTGTGGAGATACTCTATAGTCAACATTCCAATGTTTGATGGAAAGCCCATCACCAAAGCTGTCTGGGGTGACAGCTATCACATATACCAAAGCATTCCAGCAAGCAGCATGTGGAACAACTACCGTTCAATTCGTATAATCATTCAGGAGCTCATCATTAATACCCTCAAGGATCTGGAAGATTCCGAAAATGACGACATTGGCCTTTCGCAAAGCAACACCTTAGCAAGCCAAGCTAGCCAGACAGCGCTTCAGTTGGTGGAAGACATATGTGCCAGCGTGCCTTACAACTTGGATAGAGGGATAGAGGATGACACACGCTTGGCAGATTCTGCTCTGAAAGTCACACACTCATCTACTAGTCACGGAGTAGACATAATGAGCACTCTATCACCCTTTCAAGCCTCGGGAGCAGGCGGCCTTACCACCATGTGGCCTCTCTTGGTTGCTGCAAACTCAGGATTTGCATGCGATGATCTTCGCAAGTGGATTGCGAACTGTCTGGACAAGATTGGCCATTCGATGGGTATTAATCAAGCGCTGGCCATGTCAAAATTAATACAGGATGGCGTTCGGTCACGGACATTCCTCACACCAGAGTATCGATCTCATCCTTACAAATTATAAAATAGTGTAATTAAATACATCTCTAAGCTGTATTTTAGATGAGCTGTGTTTTATTATTGGATTCAGCGTGTATTTGAGATTAAGAGATGACTCATATCTACATGCCATATCCAGACTGACGATATTATTTGCGTTATTAATTAGAGAAAAAGCTCCATGCAGATTCACATGATGCAACCACGTTACTTTATTCGTAATTTGGCATCTTGAATATTACTGCATTCGCAAGGCAGACTGATGAAATGAGCTTGCGCACTGGTACCTTACCCGTTCTTACGCAATGCAGTAATCCTTTTGAGCTGGGTCCTCAGCTGGAACTTGAAGCCTCGTCACGACGAAACATATACTGCAATCGGAATAGCGCAGCCGTGGGTTGTGGCCCAGCCATTCTCTCTGTTAGACATTGGCGCTCCCCTGGACAAGATGACTGGAGAAATTAATAGCAATTACAATCTAAGACGCCGCTGGATATGGCAATTGACGTTGTTCTCTTTGAAAACAGAAAAAAGGGAGGAAATAGAAGAAAGTTTAGCGTCGAATTGCATCCTAGAATGGGTTATGGACACGGCTGACGCGTGTGGTTTGTATCGTTTCAGTTCAGTGAAAGTTGATACAGCAATACTATTCTGTATGCAGTGTTGAAGAATTTAAATAGACGCGATATCTACTCACTTTTGGTTGTTGCTGAATCAATACCATCATCATCCAGTCCATTCCCATCTCACCTTGAGTCTCTTATCAATCACTGAGCCAGAGTACTGTGACCAGGCAGAAGCAACCCGCAAATCAACGACACAAACAGCGATTTTCGTTCGCCATGGGGCTTGTTTCACAAGACTACGTCTCCATCGTAGAACTTATCATCTACATACCAGCTATCATCGCCGCCATTATTGTCACCGCGCGCCACGGCTTCCACAGAGCCTTGGGGTGGATCTTTACAGTCGTCCTTTGTTCTGTACGGATCGCTGGCGCAATCTGTCAGCTCCTCACGCACACCGATCACTCAGATGGCCTTCTTACGGCATCCATCATCATCGACTCTATCGGAATTTCTCCTCTCTTGCTTGCTACCTTGGGCGTACTCTCACGATTGTATGCACACACCCCCAACATGTCACTCCCCAGAATCTACTTCTAACAACAATCTAGTATCGACTTCGTCAACGCCAAAGGTGTTCAACTTTTCAGTGTAAAACAGTTTCGCTTTGTTCAACTCCTCATTACCCTTGGCTTAATTCTTAGTATTGTCGGTGGGACTGGAGGGTCGACGGACAGCAACGGCACCGTGACGGTTTCCGGCACAAGTAAAGCGGGCATCATTCTCTACATCGTCGGCTTCGCTGGAATTACCTATTTCTTCCTCCTTTCATCCAAGTACAGGAGCGGAGTGCCTCATCAAGAACGTCACAGTCCGATTGCCGTTGCCATCGCCTGGCCTTTCATCCTCATCCGCCTCATCTACTCTGCGCTAGCAGTGTTCGTTAATAACGACACCTTCTCCGTCGTTGGCGGTAAAGTGAGCGTGCGTGCTGCCATGGCTGTCGTTGAGGAGTTTTTGGTTGTCTTTGATTACCTAATTTTGGGGTTCATGTTGCACAAGCTACAGCCTGAAGAACAAGGTGAGCTGGCCAACAGGGCATGGAAGGATAGGAGGGGGAAAAGGGAGAGGAAATAGTAGAGAGAACAGGAGAGGTAACAGTGGAGAGGACATGAGAGGACAGGAGAGGGAACAGTAGAGATAACAGGAGGGAAAGCAGGGGATAGTGGCAGTAGACAGCCAATTTACGGCTCTCACAATATATACTCTCTATGCTTCTACATTCTTTACTCTTCATACAAATTATTATAGACTCGGACATGGGCGGCTTTATTTCTTTGTCGAAGCCACTACCCGTATCAATAGACACTCGCTACATGTAGTCAGTGGCATAAATTTTACAAGACTCTTCCGATGCTCAGGGGAAAACAGTATCACTTTATAATTGTAGGCAATGGGAACTTTCCTGGCGCTCAAAACATACCTCGAAACTCGAAATAAAACGTGGCTCTAGCTAAAAAATGGGGTTTTTATGGCTTTCGACGAGTAGTTGTTTGATGGCTTCCCTCTTGATGTATACCGGCTTTGCCCCAGAGCGAATGAGTGCGTTTCTTGTAACATTTTGTGATGTTGTATCAACGAGCGAATAGCCATAGTAAAGATGTGTGAATGATACATTTCTTTCACCTGAATTATTGTCTACCTATTCAAGCGGAGGACAGAAAAACCGAGACCGAGAAGATTTTAAACACCCACGCAGTACCTGTATTATACGCTTATTTTTTTTCAAGTAGCTGCTACTATATTTATATTTCTCTAGTAGTTGCTACTATGTCTATATTTCTCTAGTAACTGATACAATGTCTACATTTCTCTAGTAACTTCTAGTATAAGGTACTTATATATTTTTAGTATTTGCTACCATAATTGTCTTTGTCTGGTAAGGTACTCAGTATTGAGCTGATTGGGTGCTTATATTGCTGAAAATATGCATGTATTCGGGCATTTTGCAGTCCTGGTTCTTCTGTCCCGCGTGCCACTCGGCGACGCGGTGAAGAGTGAGGTAAACGACGGCTGGCGGCCGCTCCGGGCGGTAAACGATCTCAAGAGGTGTAGCAAAGAAGTGTATCACGCACCTCTCAGTTGAATCAAACACCCCCTGTCTCGGTCACCAGAAAAGAGAGGATCGCAGGAATAACAACGGGGCCAATGAGTAAAAAATTGTGTGACTAGAAGAAGAAGAGGAGGGCTAGCCTATATAACGATGTGTGCCCCAGGCCCCTGCTTGCTATTGTATTGATACCTTCTCCCAAATTCTGGGTAACCTAAATCCTGGTAGTGTCGATTCCAATTCTTAGCCTTCCATTTCTTGACTCCGGCCATAGCATGCCAATTGCCATCCTAGCAATCACAAGTGGAAACATGACTGGAGCTGCCAGGAAAAGCCCATAGCCCATACCAGCAACAGTGAGAGTGCTGCTAGAAACGAGAGTGCTGCCAGCGGCAGCCAAAGCACCACCAGTGGCCCTAGCCGTCACCATGGCGATCCCCGTCCCAATCTCTCCCCAGGTCCAATCCCAGATTGACATCTCCTTTGACACATCGACGACTCTGTCATATTGCCTTATCAGTTGCTCCACGAGTGCCGCTCTTGCGGCTTGTCGGGTTTCGGGGCTGCTGTCCTCATAATTGCATCCAAACTCGATATAGCCGTGGTCAGTAAACTCTTCCCATGTTGTGTTTTCAAGATCTGCGACTCTGTCTTCATACAACTGCCTCTTCTCATCTGGCACGCGATTCCATTTAGTCGTAACAAAGGTGAGAGTTGGTAGCTTCCCCTCCCGTTTCAAGTTTCGTAAAAACTCGAGACTCTCCGTTACTCCGCCATATTTTCGACCAGTTTCGATGCTATGAACATATAGGATGCCGTGGACTCCGCCAAAGTAGCGTGTAGCAAAACCAAGGGCGCCTTGAATAACGCTCTTAACTTGCGATGCACTGTAACCAGCAATCCCAAAACTAGGTGTATCGATAAAGACAAAAAGCTCGTTCTCGAGGGTGACGAAATGGCATAAGGCGTCCACCGTTCCTAGTGCAAATGTATTAGCTTGGTTATATCGCTATAAGTTCATCAAATTTCACCATTTGTTGTGTGATAACCGATCTGGATTGCACTTCTTAAGATGAACTTGAGCAAATTGCTTTTACCGGCCCCAGCATAACCGGTGATAAGAATGACCTTGGCTCGACCGCGGAGTTCGCTGCGAATGTTGAGTAAAATGAATTAATTGTATGACCAGCACATTCTACTCACCCACTCTTCAATCGGCGGATTATGGTGTCATGTTGAGCTTGCCTTTCCTCTTCGTTTGGTGCGCTCGCTCCAGCTTGTGGATTGGATTCATAAGCCATTTCGGTCGGTTATGCCTCAAAGTGCTTTGGAAAGTCCGAGCTTTACTTGACATAACAATTCATTAAAGGTTGAACATCAGATATGGTGGATAGAAATGGTTGGGAGCCTTTGTACCTAATCCATTACCCCTTTATTATGCTTGAAGTCGACACGACCCACCGCGACGACTTGGGTTGTGCTTACATGCAGTAATCTACATGTAGCCTGACAAAGGCATACTCTTACACCGGCATTTCAGACGGCTCCAGCTTTATATACATTCTCTGCACAGCCTGAATGCTACATGAATCAACTAATGGTAAAGACAGTGACACTGGCGCGTACAGTTCTGGCTTTAATGCTTAATGCTCTAGGTACTTGGGGTACTTGCTTGGTAACAAATCTCATGGTGTCAAGTTGAGCTCTCTGTCACGGTCATGCTATATGGCTGTCTACTATGACACAGTATGAAAACTCGACAACCCATACCATAGGAACTGCGATGTGTTCTATTCAAATAGCTCAGGGGGCGCCGATGAATTTCCTCGCTTCTGGGTCTTTAAAGACTCTTTCAAAGACAGAATGAACCGACTCTGGATGAACGTCAGGGAAAAGAGCATTATCGAATGGCTCTGGCAAAAGAGTTCCACCTCTTCCTTGGATCAACTGATGGCTAGCCTCTAGTTCCAGGTCGACATCGTTGAGTCGTTTTGCTCGGGGCTTCCTTTTCCACAGCTGTTTCTACATCATGGTAAGTGACTGTGTATTTATGACCAGTGATTGCCTCTAAGTCATTGAAGATTTCATTCCAAGTGGGAGAGGCGCCATGGAAGCGATATGTGCGTCTGTGGCCGTTATTGGTAGTTGAGAATGGGTGCTTGAGGGTCTCCATCGTGTACGCAACGGCATCTTTAGTCGGAAGCAACGACTGTCGTCCTTCAGGAGTTCCATAAATATTAGCAACGTAGTTTGCATTGTCGATTCCAAAATGCTTGATTATGCTCCATTCTGTGAGGCGTCCCAGTTGTATGTAGGTCCAGCCGAGATCTGGAGTGTCCGTATCGCGGCCACGCTTCTCCAAGTGCTCTCTTGTGATGACCTTGTCTCTATAGTAACGCTGCGTCCAGTTTGATCCCACGCTGAGGTCCGCTCCCCATTCACTTGTATAAAAATGGCGTACTCCAGCCGTGATGGCCGAATCGATGATGGTGGGCTGGAATTTGATGGCGTGGTTTCCCAATGGCATCAAGACACAGTCAAAGCCAATGAATGGTTCTGTGTCTTTGTATTGCCCAGAGACTTGCTCCATCCCGCCATTGCGGAATGTCTCGAATAGTGCCCGTTTCTCTTCCGTCTCTGGTCTAGATGTATCGTTGAAGAAGGCAATACGGTTGAATTCAGACTTTCGGGAGATCAACGACTGGCAAAGAATCTTGCCGATGGAGCCCGTGGGACCAACTACCAGTATAGAGTTGAGAGTCTGAGAAGCCATTGTAATATTTAATATGGGAGACGTGTGATACAATGTTTTGAGCGAAAGAAGATCAATAAAGTCTGAATAACGACTTGAGGGGGATAAACAGCCTTTTAGAACATAGAGCTACAGTTATACTTGCAAAAAGTCGTATTGTGTTAGTATGCTTCGGACTTGTACATATTCTCCAGGCAAAACTTAGATTCGAGATGATGAGAGCCACAAGTTCCAAGTAACCCAATCTAGACAAGAGATTGGTAATCAGCCTCTGACATTCTTACTCTTTCATACCAGTGATTTTCGTCGATGCACAGTCTTAGACGCATGTATAAGCTTGCCTGATGGGGTATTTGTTACTTACCCAGTACGGACCATTGGCAATGTGTAAGATTGTTTACTAGCCAAGTAAAGTTACGTTGAGAGACTCTTTCATCAAGGATTGCAGACTTGTGTGCCGTAATTCCGAAACAATTGAGAAGGTGTTAATTTGGCACGATGATAATTAATCACAGGTTGCTGAGACCCATAATAGCATGGTAACCAGACAACAATTAGCCATAGGCCGGAGTTTGGGATAGAGACGGCATCTTCATCCGCGCTGGGGAAGCTTGTGTGAATGAATACAGGTAACAACTGCTTGTTGCAGTACATCCAGCATAGTTGCATGCATAGAACAATTGCACGATGCATTACATCCTGAATCTATACATCACACAACTCGGCTATTATGCTAAGAAAGCAGAAGCTGAAAATGTGGGCGAATAGTAGATCAGACAGTGCCATTTACACAATCGTGCACTCGGCATTGAGTATGTCAGCAGAAGTGCCAGACTTTATCGTGATGCCCCGCCAAAATTTGCATCGCGGGGCACAGATTTCTTAGCAGGTCCAGTCTCCAGCATCCCCAGACAAGAGCCCACGTGCTGCATGAAATTCTTGTGCGCAAACGCCTGGATTGCGCGCAAGAGCTTCTGTCGTCAAGATGGATGCGGCATCTCGTCTCCAGCTGGAGGCGATGGTCGCTGGTGAGTCTCTCGTCGATTTTGAGCAGCTAGACGTTGAATCGCGTGCTGACCAAAAAAATTGCAACAGACCTGGTCGAAGTCTGGCACCTTCATCGCACGACAATCATCCTGGCTTCTCTCTTTCTCCTTGCTGGTCTGCGCATATTCCTCCATACGACGGAGAAGAGAGAGCCTCTGGCTGCACTTCCAAAGATTTACAACCAGGAACAGCCCAAGACAAGCGAAAAGCCGATTGTTAAAGCACCACCCGTCGTTGAGACCGAGAAAAAGTCTACTGGCCCTCGACGTATCAAAGGAGGATTGACAAGGAAGTCTTCGCAAGAGGGAAAGACGACGACCAACGACAACACGGACAGGCCTGCAAAGGTGCTGGTCTTCTTCTCTTCTGTTACTACAAAGACTGAAAAGATTGCCCGCGATTATATCAATGCGCTCGAGACATTCCTGGACCAGAAAGCAAAGGAGACAGACGGCAAATTCTTGAAACCAGAGTTGCTTGACTTGGCCGAGGTTGACTTTGAGGATTACTTTGTCAGCCCTCCCAAGTCCGCTGAAGGCGCCGCATACTTTTACCTGTTCCTCATTCCGAGCTACAACATCGACACCATCAACGATACTTTCCTGCAGCATCTGCAGGAAACCCATCATGATTTCAGAATTGATACCGCTCCTCTGTCTCCCCTGATTGGATACTCGGTATTTGGTTTCGGTGACAAGGAGGGCTGGCCCAATGAGGACGAGGGATTCTGCTTCCAAGCCAAGGACATAGACAAATGGATGTCCAAGTTGACGGGCCGAAAGCGAGCCTATCCTGTAGGAATGGGCGACATGAAGAGTGATCACGCGGAAAGGTTTGCGGAATGGACCTCCGGAGTCCAAGATGTCATTGCTCAGGCCGCCCAAACCGGGTTCCTCGGTGAAGGAGTGCCCGGCAGTGGTGATGCGGTCGAGAGTGATGACGAGGAGGCCGAAGCCGATGATGGCGAAGTCGTTTTCGACGACGAGGAGCCTAGCGAGGGTAGAAAATCCGACGACTCCCGACCATTGGACGATGTTGAAGATCTTGGCAAAATGATTCGTCCCAATAAAGACGGAAACGAAGGCACCCGGAAAGCACCCCTAGCCGTTGATTTTACCACATATACTTCCGCCAACAAAAAAACGGCCAAAGCCCCGATCATCAAGGAAATGGTGGCCAAGAACTCACCGACTTATACCGCTCTCACCAAGCAAGGATACTCCATTGTGGGCTCCCACTCTGGTGTCAAGATCTGTCGCTGGACCAAGTCTGCTCTTCGTGGACGAGGCAGCTGCTACAAGTACTCTCTTTACGGCATCAACTCTCACCAGTGTATGGAAACTACCCCTTCGCTCTCATGCTCTAACAAGTGTGTCTTCTGCTGGCGTCACGGAACGAATCCCGTCGGCACAACCTGGCGATGGGTGGTGGATCCTCCTGACATGATTTTCGACGGCGTCAAGGAGAACCACTACAAAAAGATCAAGATGATGCGCGGTGTACCCGGCGTCCGAGCAGAGCGATATGCCGAGGCTCTGAGAATCCGACACTGCGCTCTGTCTCTGGTTGGAGAGCCCATCTTCTATCCTTACATCAACGAATTCCTCGCCATGCTGCACAACGAGCGCATCTCGTCTTTCCTAGTCTGCAACGCGCAACACCCCGATCAGCTCGCTGCTCTCAAGGCCGTGACGCAGCTGTACGTGTCCATTGACGCCTCCAACAAAGACTCGCTGCGAAAGATTGACAGGCCTCTTCACCGCGATTTCTGGGAGAGGTTCCTCCGATGCCTAGACATCCTCCGCGAAAAGCGTTTCCGCCACCGCACAGTCTACCGCCTCACCCTCGTCAAGGGCTTCAATGTGGAAGACGAAGTCGAAGGCTACGCCCAGCTGATCGAGCGCGGACTGCCGTGTTTCGTCGAAGTCAAGGGTGTGACGTACTGCGGCACGTCAACATCCTCCAACGCCGGCCTCAGCATGTCCAACGTGCCGTTCTACTGGGAAGTCTGCGAGTTTGTAAAAGCGCTGGACAAGCGGCTTCAGGAAAAGGGCCTCGGGTACGGCATTGCGGCCGAGCACGCGCACAGCTGCTGCGTCCTGCTGGCGAGCAACCGTTTCAACGTCGATGGCAAGTGGCACACACACATCGACTATCAAAAGTTTTTTGAGCTTCTTGAGGAGAGGGGTGCTGATGGCGATTGGACACCTGAGGACTACATGGGCCCGCCGACTCCTGAGTGGGCGCTGTGGGGGAATGGAGGATTCGACCCTCGAGACGAGAGAGTGGACAGGAAGGGCCGCAAGATGGAGGCAATTGTTGCGCGTGAGGCGCCCGAGTAAGATTGCTTAATGGTGTCAGTATGTAAAAATAAGATGAAAGCATAATATCATAGTATTGTCAACCAAACGACTGATGGACCAAATGACATGTGCTGACAACATCACGTAGACCAAACAAATCAAGCCATTAGAATTTCATGTTGGACTATGGAATCGCTACCCGCACCGCCCTTTCCAAAGACCTCCCATGGCTGTATAATCCCATGGCTGTATCATATCACCGCATACAACTGTTTACACAAATGCCCACCAGATATTTTGCATCCCGGGGCGAGAAGAAAGAGCCCGTAAAGAAAGAGGTACAGGATTTTTTATGGTACACCAAAGCGATTTGTTGCGTTTCCCCCCTCATGTTTTTCTAGGTTACAGACGGAGATGTATAATGAAAGAGGAGGGATCCGGAGCTTCGAGTCAAAAAGGACTTATTTTTGTCAAGGTTTTTTTCTTTTGTTTTTGTTTTCTCTCCCTTGTCATCAGTTCTTGCCAAGTTCAAAAGGCTTTTTTCGTTTTCGTTGCAGAAGGAAAGTCAATGTATTGTCTTTTCTTTTTTTCCTTCTCATCATTTTTTGATAGAAGCTGAGTGGAGTGGAGAGGAAAACACTCTGCTGTTTTTATTAAGTCTCGGAGAGTGTTGATTTAGTCGAGACCAACGCTAGGGATGTCGCCCAGGTTGATGCCTGCGGATGAGGGACGAGTGCGAATGCTAATGTCGCCGTCGTATGCAATCATGTCGGCCAGAATGTCTAGTATAGGCTGTTGGGGGGGGATTATCGTCAGCTACAAATCCAGTCGATGCAACGCATATGACAATGACATAATCTACCTTGGGAACGGTGCTGTCGTAGATCTTGATGAGGTCGCCGGGAGCAGGGTAGACCTTGAGACCCTTGTAGAAAGCGAGCGCGGAATCGATCATCTTAGAAGCTATATCGGAGAAGAGATAAGAGTCAGTCTTTGTGCCTTTGTTGGTGCGTAAGATGGCGACATGGAGGGGTTCGTTCATACGATCCTGGCTCAGCATCTCGCCCGTCATGACCTGTTCGTTGAAGAAGGCTTCTCGCTCCTCCACGCCCACGGGGAAACCCTCCTCCTTGGCTTCGTCCACCTTGGCCTTGATGAGGCCGCGTAGTCGCAGTGTGGAGGCTTCTGCTTCTTCCTTCTCGGCCCGGACCTGCTTGCGCTCGTTTCTTCTCAGGTTGCGGCGGAATTCGGAGTCTTTTCGTCGCTTGTAGTCAAAGTACACGGCATAGGCTGTTGCGATGGGGAAAAAGGAAGAGCCAAAAAGGTTAGCGAGCCCAAATGTCTACCGGAAACATGCCGCGCATGTCATTGGAGCAGCGACGAACCAACGAGGCCGGTCGCAACGGTTGCGACTGATGCCGTCACCACGGTGCTTGTGTTGACCATTTTTCGGCGAATGGAGGGGAGCTCTGGGGGGAGTTTCTAAGCCGCAGCCGCAGGTGAGAAAATAAAAGACGACGGGCTCCGGGGGGGGGGTTCGGCCTTTGCGGGTGCTGCTCAGAAGAAGCCCTGGCGTGTGGTAGCAGTGAATTGAGCCGTGGCTGAAAAGATGCCGTCGCCGGTTCAGGTTTTTTGGCTCTGAAAAAGATATCACAAGGAATATGGAGTCCCGCGGCGATACCTGCTAGTAGCTCGGAACATCGATTGAGCGCTGGAGGCGGCCGGCACATTGTCGGGTAAACGGCACCGCCTGGGAGCTTGCTCCTCCTCCGCTAGTGCTTTGGTCCTGTACTTGCACTTGATACCCCATACATTCGTGGTATCGAGTTGCATCTGCCACGCAACGGCTATCCTACGAA
Organism: Trichoderma pleuroti; assembly: GCA_001721665.1. Lineage (NCBI taxonomy): Eukaryota > Fungi > Ascomycota > Sordariomycetes > Hypocreales > Hypocreaceae > Trichoderma > Trichoderma pleuroti. The sequence goes on from MDJU01000007.1 coordinate 117,644, forward strand.
TCACATCACCGTGCAGCAACTTGTACGGGCAGACGCGACTGTGGAATTGAGCGATACGTGCGGATATATCTGAATTCGGCATAAAGCAGTTCTTCTTCTTTTCTCTCGTACTGAACCTGAACCAATCAACCTCCCTCCGTCCTCCATTCAATGAGCACGCAACATGTCTGAGGAACGCAGCAAGATAACCCTGTCCCTTCGAAGCGGAAAGCGACGAAAGGCTCGTCCTGTCATCAGTGCGCCGCGACAGATTTCTGCGCCAATCCCTCAAGATGGCTCGTCTGGAGGAACAGCTGCAGCTGTTCCTGGGATGCTTTCCATACCTGAGGCGCCTCGCCCCCGACCTGTAGGAGCGGGTGGAAAGGTGAGATGTCGATGCTGTTGAGTGAGAAGTCTCTTGACTAATTTTAGTTTGGCAGACATCCGATCTGGTCAAGCGACGCTTTTCTTCTCGATTTAACAACTTGCCTCCCGAGTTCGACGCGGCCGCCCCGCCAGTTCCAAGTCTACCTCCTCTCGAGCGGTACAACACCGACTATCAGCCCCCTCCTCCGTCCCGCGCAGGGCCAGGAGCTGCTCCCGTTGTCGACCTCAAGGCGCTGCGGGACCCGAACCTTATTCCCGACCAGTATGTAGCTTCGGTGCTGAGCGAGGCGAGTGAGGACCAGATCCAGGAATACGCAGAGTCGCTGCAAGGCATAAAGACGCGCGCCGGTGCAGACTTGCAGCAGAATCTACTGCAAAACCGAACGCAGTTTATCAAAATCAGTAAAGAGGCGGAGAAACTCAAGGGGGAGATGAGAGCTCTCCGCAACCTGATGTCCGAACTCAAGGCAAACACGACGGCTCTTAGGCAAGCCTCGGGAAGAAACGAGGTGGACTCATCTATCGGAGGCGCCGTCACCATGAGCAAACGTGACAAGCGCAGCTCCGTCGCAGACCGAAGCGTTCTCTGGACCTCGCAGATGCAATCTCTGTACAAGACGGTGGAAGGGTCGCAAAAGTTTCTACCAAACGCGATTGGCCGTCATGTGGTTCTCAATGCTGGGCCCTGGATTGAATTGGACAATGCAACGTATAAGAGCAGAAGGGCCATGCAAATATTCCTGCTCAACGACCATCTTCTTATCGCCTCTCGGAAGAAACGCAAGGTGGACGCACCCAACGCAGATACCCGTGGACCCATGGTAAAGCTCGTTGCGGACCGTTGCTGGCCCCTGCTCGACATCGAGGTAATCGAAATGCCTGGGACAGGTGATTCCATCGGTGGCCGTACCAAACTGGCCGACGCCATCATGGTTCGGGGTGGTGGCCAAGAGACGTTCATCTACCGCACAGAAAAGCCAGAAGCGAGTGAGAAGAAGGCATTGATGATGAATGTGCGCAAGGCGGTGGAAGAGCTACGCAAAGGTTTGCAGTCTGAGATGGAGGCCAATAACAAGGCAAGAGAGACGATCAACTACTTTGCATCAAGAGACCCTGGCCTGCTCCAAAAGACAGAGCTGCTAGAGACGCTATCTGATATCAAAGACATGCTCATCGAGGTGGACGGCAAGCAGCAGAATCTCCGATGGGTGGAAGGCCAAATGGACGAGCTGGATATTGACATTGCTCTTCAGGGGTTCGAGCCCGCGGTCGCTCGCGTGGAAAAACTCAAGGGATTGGCACGGGGTCTCAAGGGTAATACGGTAGCCCAAGACTTTATCAACTTTGAGGTTGAAGAGAGATGCGCCAAGCTTGCGACGATGATTATCCACGGGATGGAGACGACGCATCACCAGCAGAACAAGACGAAGCGAAACCTTTCCTGGTTGGCGAGACTAGGCTATGAAGACAGGGCCAGAGAGGCGTATCTTGCGGCTCGAGCTGACACGATTCATAAGAGAGCCAGGTTCGTTTCCCCTCTTCTCTCGACTGGCATTGTGTGACACATTACATGAGCTAACGTTTTTATGAACAGACAATGCCTCTTTCAGGGTGACTTGCACCTGTACATTTGGCAGCTATCCTTTGTTTACTTCACCCTGATCCACAACACGGTCCAATGCTTCCAGAGCTGCTTCCCTCCACCCATGATGAGCACGTGCGTCAAGTGGGCAAAGGAGCAGGTCGAAGCATTCAACGTGATTCTTGCCAGGCAGCTGGCGAGCACGGAGCGCGGCGGACAGGTCTGGACGCAGTGCATGGACCAGGCAAAGGAGCACGCGAAGAAGCTGTCTGACGTAGGACTTGATTTCACAAGCTTGGTGGGCAAAGGCGTGGATGGGCCATCGAACGGCATGGGAGCCGAGACTTCGGACCTTGTTGGACTGGGACTGGCTTGAGGGATGAATGAGTTGATGGTAATTGATTTTGGGTCAAGTTGAAATGCTAACGGCATGTGACGCTAGAGGAGGAAGGCTATGGCGCGGCAAGAGAAGGCAGCATGATTTTAGTACCTAGTATTTTCTGCAATGCAGCAGGACGTGATCAAATATGTCTATACAGAAAGGCTCTGGGCGTGAGCATGGAGTCTACGGAGCCGAGCATCGGAGCTGAGCTGCCCCTATCATGTACCTAGGAGTCGATGAGATTATGAGTCAGCAGCGTCGGGGTTGCTGCGCAAAGCAATTCGTTAGTTTCTACTAGATTAATATTCAAAGCATATATAATTCGGTCAACAGGATTGAAAGACGGTCGTGTTTTCTGGATTATGGCAATTGGTAGTAGTATTGTTACATCTGTTGGACAATCTACCGTAGAAGCTGTACCCCGGTTCTAAGATAGGTAAGCTTGGCGGGGCAGCTCCGGAGCTGAGGTCGCCAGCTTGGCGCCAAAGGGGGGAGCTTTTAATTTCGTTTCCCCTGGGCTTGTATCTACATGTACAGTAGCAGTGCTGCGTGGTAGCATCATGGCGTGGGCGAGGAAATATCACCATGTTGTTGCGAAAAGAGACGGATGTGATGGAGTTATTTAAAATGTATTGAAACTCGATATAGCAGTGTGTGCATGCATGAGAGCTTGAAGCTACCCGACTGTAAATGGAAGACATTGATAGCTAAGCTGAGAACCAACCCCTCATCAAATGCTTAGCATCAGCCACGCAAAACACAATCTAGCGCGCTTAGACGGTCCAGTGCACAGCTGCAGATTGACAAAGAAACAAGAGACGAATAAAGAACATCAAGTCATTGATGCACACTGCACGGATTCGAACCAATAGTATTCAAATTCCAGGTCATTCGTAGCTGCTAGTACTACTATAAAGCCTCAATACCCCGTGTTATTGTCTTTGCTTGTTTTGAACCCCCCTCCCCCTCCCCTTGTCATCTTTTTGCAATCTCGTGCTCCCTCCCTCTCTCACACATAATCTCTCTCTCCATCCATCCATTCCTCCCTCCAGCTCGTGCTCTTTGTCTCCCACTGCACTGCACTGCACTGTACTGTACTAGTAACTTGGCCGGGTGGTTAGTCGAAGCAAAGTAGAAAGGTTTATCAGAGAAACTTACCAATGTTTAGAAAGAAACAGGTTATGAAGAGCAGCAAATGGCTCGAGAGATGAATGGTGGGAGAGAGGGGGCAATAAAGAGAGGAGATGAAGACCGCCGTTTGTGCTTTTCGAGAAGGCGATCTGAGGTTGAGCAAGGGCACAGCCATCAACTGGAAGTGACAACATGGTGGATCTTGTGCAGCATGCTCTGCATTCCAAGCAGCGATGATTGTCCCACCCTTGAAGGTGGTGAATTCTTCCTCTGAGGACACGTCTTGGTGAGCATCTCTCCAAACTACAGACACCGAAGTTGTGCACTTACCACGCGTCATCATTGTCTGAACGGTGATTATGGGCTCCCTTTTGGTTTGAACGGCGGTGGTGCGAAGCTTGATGAAGAGAGGATGATCTTCTTTGCAAAACTTTGGAGTGCAGGTCAGGTAGGCTGGGACCGCTTCTCTCCGCGTCACTCGCTCAACAGAAGAAGTGAGGCAAGCCGCTGGTGAATAGAAGAATGGCAAACTGATGGCTCAAATATTTTGCGCGGAGACGACTGTGCTTTGGGAGTGCTGATGTTGAGATCTGCTGCTTGCAACGGAGTGTGTTGGGAGTTGAGGAGTGGGAGAAGAGGGAGAAGAGGGAGAAGATGGGGAGGGGAAAATGTGGGCAGTGGTGCAGAACGCGAAAAAAGCTCGCTTCAGCTCCTGCTCCTGCATTAGATAAGAGGCAGTTGACGCGGCCTGTTACGTAGGCATGTTATTGCCTGGTTGCCCAGGTGGCCACTACGGCTGGCAACTGTTCGGGCTTCACCCAGGGGGGATAGCACAGCAGTTAGGGGGCCTATGTGCTAATGGTAGTGGACACCAATGCCTGGTGTTCTCTCTGTAATGCCTATTGATACTTGGTCCGTAGGCTCTTTTTTCCCAAGGCGACAGTTCAGTTCCCGTTACTGCTGCCCGATATCCCAAACATCTGGCCGCCCTTCTGTTCGAAGTTGAAATGATCCCTCTCCCCACAGCTTGTTTCCCTGCGAATTGTTGCCAACCTCGACAACAATCTGGCCCCTTCTCTCCTCGTCGATGTAGTATACCACGGTAGGCTTCCCTGGGGTGTACTTGATCACTGCCTCGTCACCTGGGTTGATCTCCTGGGGAGGGTTGTGGAGATACTCTTGGTAACCATTGATTCTGAAGGTCGCAGTAGTATTGTTGTTTAGTGTGACGGCTGCGAGAAGTCGGGTCATTTTCCCTCCTGAACGTCGTAGAGAATGCGAATCCATGAATGATAATGGATCAAAATGGGGAATAAGCAACAATCAGACGCACACATTTTGACTCTTGGTAATGTCTACAGATGTACAATGGTAGTGATTTATTCTTGTTCAAAGTGTGGGCGTTGATGGAGAGGGTGGAGAGGATCAAGTGTTGTTCTTATATTGCTCCAGCTGAGGCATTGGGGGCCAAATCTAACATGCCAATCTTGTCCCCTACTCTGACTGCCGTAGCGTACGCTGGCTTTCATCAAGACCCATTCTGCACTAAAATGACACCCTTTTAGTTTATAGCTCAATTCCTACAATACGGTAACGCGTTGTGCCCAGAGCGGCATCGTGAGAATGCTTCGAGGTCAGAAGAGAGGCTCATCTACCAAGCTTCAGGTCGACCTAGCGGGCCACCCCTCGTTTACGTGGCATAATCAAGAAGCATACCATGACTGGATTCAATGCTGATTGGGCAATCTCAAATTCTACATCTGCCGGAGAGCAGCTGAATATCTGCATTGGGAACTGCCTCCGCGGGAGTCTAGCTGAAGAGGGTGCCGGGGTCAAAGCTTAGCATAGAATAGGCGTGGCGGGGGTTGTAGCTCCTTTTTGCATGGCCAATGAGTGCCAACGAATAAATAGATTGCAGATTTCAGTACATAGGAATCCGTCTTGAGCGGCGCCCCCGCACGACAGGAGCTGGGCGTTCTTGTGGAAGTCGAGTGATGTGCTTGCTGGGATCTTGATCCAGATCCCTGGGGGAGATGCACAGACAAATCCTCATCTATACAGTGGACTGCTGCAGAGTACCACCGCTTCGATGGCGAAAAAGCTCGGAAGAAGAGCATTCTTGCTACTCAACGTTCCAGGCATCGACATCAGCCAAACAACAAGGACTAGGCCGAACATGTGTAGGTGTCAGAGTGACAGCGGGATTAAATGCGTCTCCACTTGGTTCCCCCCAGTTTCCTCTGGGCCAAGTCAAAGGCAGTCGATCCAAAAGCGTTGGACAGAAATCAAACAAAGCCGGCCGCCCGTCCCGTCGTCGATGGGCAGTTTGGTGCCCTATCGTGCGCGCGTCCTCTGGCTTGTCCACAATCGACAATCAGTGGAAGTCGCCATGTGGTCTCAATAGCGGAGAGGCGAATCGTTTCGTCGTCTTTGATGTGTGCGAGGGCGAGGACTATATGCAGAAACACGTCAGCTTCTCTCCAGAGGACGTGCTGCTCAGCACCAATTGCTCAACAAGAGAGTGAACCAAACACGTAACAAGAAATACATGCCGAATGAAACCAGACGATAATGGGTTTGCGCGGCCACAGTTTCTCGGTTTTTGTAGGGGTAGAGTGACAAAGACTGGCTCTGGGAAACGGAGGAGTGATCCCGTACGCAGACGAGTCTTGCAGCAAGATTGTTAGTCACGAGGCTGCGAGGCTTCTGCGAGGCTGCAGCATTCAAGCAACATTCGCTCCCTAATTCGCTCCAGTAAAGCCAAGGTGCCTCTTGGATCGAATGACTCAAGGCTGCCACCGCCATATCATGGCAATACAAAACGCTGCATCAACATTTCTCTATGCCTTTTGCCCAATGTTTCATTGCCTCCAACCCAATCCCTTCTACTGGTGATAGCGTGCTGCACTTCTCCATGTTCCGTTACCCTGCAGCTTACCAATTGGAATATATTCCATCAAAGCACAGGTGCCCATCTCCATGGTCATACCATCAAGCTGACCTTCTCACGGCCACCATCTTACACAATACAGAGCCAATCGATGTTCCGACCGTGTTTCACTGAGGGCACACGCACTCTGCCCACATGCATTCTTGGAGTCTCCTAGTCACTTCATTATTCTATCACAGCAAATGTCCTACCAAGCCCGACCCTTTGCCTAGACTCCCACCGTCCCTGCGCCGATGCGCTCAGTGAACACTTGAGCTTCGCAGCTGCTCTAATAAATTTCTAGTTGTACAGATCACCGCTTCGTCTGTTCAGACACGAATCGTCTCGGACCAAATGTTACCTCTGGAGGTGTTCCAGTTCCAGTCAGCGTGGCGTAAGCATTACCAAATGTACAAAAATTAGAGTCAACATCGTAACTACTTGGGCGCGTGGTCTAGGGGTATGATTTTCGCTTCGCATGTGAAAGGTCAGGGGTTCAATTCCCCTCGTGTCCATTACTTTTTCACATTTTTTTATGCACCCGTCTCAGCTTCGCATTCTCGCAAAACTTGATTGTCTTGTTTCTTATTCCTTTTTTTGTGTTCGTGTTGTCGGGAGATGAATTGGAACTCGTAATCTCCAGTGCTTCTGGGTTGGCCACATCGCAAGCATTTGACGATTTGGTGGAAATAATCTTCTCCACAACACACTCGGAAATAACGCTGGCAGCGATCCACCATCCGCTCCAGCTTCACTCGTTTCGAATCCAGCCTGGCTCTTCCAAAACCATCGATGCAATGGTATTATTGCCGAAAATGCGGCACAGTCATTCCCTTGAAGTATTCCGCGTCAGCACCCGGGACGTCTGCAAAAGACTCCCAAGGTATACCGGGATTCCTCCGCTGGTGGACTTGCAGAACTAACTTTGTCCCTTCATAGGACCCTCTATGGTTGATTAGGCCCGTCAATTAACCCTTTCGAATCAGAGAACAAATGCCCGTCAATGCAAAGAGAAACAACTTTGTTAACCCACCGTGTGGGAAGGCTCGTCTGGTTGAGCTCATTGGATCCCGCAAGAGAAGACAGGGTCTTGATCAAGACGACACACGTCAACGCATCGAATCCGAATCGAAGATTTCTCATAGATCGACTGACGATTGACTGACGAGATTCTCTTGGACAGAGAAAACACTCTCTGCACCGTCCATCCACTGTGTTTGATGGCCAAGTGTCAGCTGATGGAAGAAGTGAAGATGCTCGATCAACATGACCGAAGGCTACCATCTTCTTGCGACACGAGTTTTCTGGAAGAAAAGCGCAGCAGGAAACATAGCTAGATAATTCCCATACATTAACCTATGGCTGTATTGAGAACATGTACCTTCGAGAAGAAGAAGAAGAGAACAAGGACCAAGTCAACATGGTGCTCGATGAATGACCGCGGTGTGTATTGCAGCATCAGACACTCCTCTGTAGATAGACGATCCAGAGCATTAGCATGCAGCCAAATCTCAAGAAGGCCAATGTTCAACTCCTTTCTGAATGCCAATAGCCTTGGGCATCAGGCACGGTGAAAGCGCCACCCTGCTTTCCGCAGAGAATGAACAAGCTACGGGATGGAGCACAAAAGAACCCCTGCACTGGATACAAAGATAAAGACATCAATGCCACAAAGTCGAGAAACAAGTCATTTTGATACAGCTATTCTAATACGTACATTGAAAGCCGTGATCAACTCGCTGCGCCAACATCTGTAGGACTTTACCGTGCGTCGGGGTGATTTGAAGCGCCGACTAGGGAAAATAGATACATACATGCGTAGCTCAACAAGAAAAATAGACATTATTTGCTCATTTGCCAATGATCCGCAAATGAGGTTTCATCCGCCCGCATGGCTTGCATCATCCTCATCTCCAGAGCTTGTATCCCCTCTTTATATCCCTGTGGTATGAGTTGGCGGTTGTAGTTTCATCAACAGTGATGGAATCCGAAGCTACTCATCTCCTCTTTTTCCTCGGACAATTGTCCGAAATGTGGGACGTTACTGTCAACAAGTGGCACAGTAGAAGTCTCACGGGGCGATTGGGAATCATTCGTGAAAGCCGAGTCAACAAGGTGTGGAGATCCAAACCAGTTGTTCAATCTCTTTGCGCGAGTGCACAATCGACACAATAAACGTCTCAACGGGCAACGTCGTGGAGATCCCGGAATGCAATAGAGCTCGCTGCAGCTTGAGATGGATGGAGTGGTGGATGCCATTGTCGGCATAGAACATGGCGCCAACGGAGTGAAGAGGTTGCCGTGACTGGTAGGTTGGGCCTTCATCAATCTCGCCTGTATCAGGGCCGTGAAGGGGGTTAGTCAGAGCAAAGTACAGCAGAGCACAAACCACAACTTACTTGCAATGTGTAGATTGAGTCAAAAGATGCACGCGTTCCGGAGTGATGGAACATGGGCCAGTGTCGGGTCTGAAACCGAGCAGTTTCCACTCGTAGATGCCACCATTGGCAAAACGCAAACTCCGCCAGCAAACAAGTCTAGCAAAGACCGTAGAGTCAGCTTGGAGTGGCTGCAAAAGTTTCAGGAGCATAAGATTCATACAGGAGATTCAAGAGACGCCAAATGTTTGTAGAAAAGACGTGTTGCCATGGATGTGTCGAAGAGGCCTGAGCATGGCAAGGATACAGGCGCTGCTGAGGAATCACCAACGGTAGAGTGTTGGCTTCGAATGAGAAGGGCGGGATAGGGGGGTAGGGACCAAGCATGAGGCCATGCTGGGAACGGCATGGCGTTGACTCTTGGGAGAGCTGTGGAGGCCATGTGGATGGATCTGCTGTATGGAGGAGAGGCCTCAAATGAAGATGGCTGAGAGGGGGGGGGGGTGACAGTTTCCACCCCCCCAACTTGGGCGGTCAGGAACCGATCGTGTGACCAATCGATTTGTCCGATCTGCGATATCTGCACCTGCATCTCGATCTGCGTCTGCAGCTGCAAGCAGGCCTGAGGCACTGAAGTGGTACCTCGGACTACGCATTTGCCGTTACATGCCCCCCCTTTCCCAAAGGTTCCTCTGCAGGTACCTATCCCGCTGCATGTACCACCTAGTTGAGTGTATCTGGTCACTGGTAGAATGCTGCAACAAGATGGCTGTCTCTAAGCTCTGTTTGAACGAATTCTTTTGCTCTGTATCTGGCAAAAGTGAGCGGCATCCAGGAGGGCCTCCTGAGGTGTCTATGGCCTTGCACCAGGAAATGAAGACACCGAGATTGCTGCGTGACAGGTACCTATCTCCGCCGCTATCATCACATTCTTGATTCATCAGGTACACAGGTATCCGCAATGTGCTGTACTCGGGCGTTTGTATCTCATGTACTCCATCCTCCCCTTCGTATTCGCTCTCGCCTCCTCTCGCTTCTGTTGAGCCACTCGCGGAGCTTCCTCACCCTCCCTCCTTGACCCACTCCACCTTTACATCTTGCGCTCTTCCCAATTCACTTGACATCTTCTTCAACAATCGGTCAGAAACTGTTGGGGGGGCAAGTGTTGCCAGAAGAGTGACGCAAGCGATCACGCTGAGCCCCACCCTTCCCATTCTCTTATATATTTCCTCTTCGCCCGTCCTTTTTTTTCCTCTTCTCTTCCTCTTCTCATCGCCGTTGCACTTCTTCTACTGGATTTCACATTGAACTTCTACGCAAGGCTGGCTGGCCGGGGTGCTACCAGAGTACCCGGCTGTTGGCCGAGCGCGGATGTTCTTTGTGGAATCCGGTGGAAGACGTGCGACTGCGATCAGTGGAATGAAGTCGGCCGGAAGACAAGCCCCATTCTGGTCCTCGTCCTCTTCCTCGTCCTCTTTTCCGTCCTCGTCCTCGTCCTCGTCCTCGTCCTCTCTTCCGTCCATCGGTGACGAGAAAGACACCAACATGTGTTCTCTTCTGCCATTTCATCCACATGTATGTTTCCCCCTTGATCCTTCTACAATATGCGCTCCGTCATGATGCTAATCTTGCTCAGCACCAAACTTTACCCCAAGATGATTGGCATCATCGATGTTCATTGAGTCTGTTGGTCACTTCGGCCCGAGCAGCCGGAAGCAAGACAAGGCGGCTTCCAGAGCAGCAGCGCCAGACTGCCCCTCACCAACACACCATCGACTTCGACTCTCTCTTGATTTGACTTCTGAGTCCTCTCCTGCTCCAACTGCCATCACAACCTGGGCAGGCCGCATCATCAAAGCCAAAGTGGCCCATCCTTTCGTTGTTTCCAGAATGCCTTGACTGTAAGACACTCTCCCAGCTTCAGGTTTGTACGCAGCTGACATGGTGATCAACTCTAGCAATCAATCGTGGTTTCTCCTTTCTGGCACTTCTCAAATCATGCTCAACTCGACACCCGCTTCTCTTTTACATCCCTCATCGGAGATGTGCAGGTAGTGGTTCAGGATGGCTCGAGGTTCTTTTTCATTGTGAATGGGGGTGGAGTGTTGGGCAATGGGCTCTAGAGTATCGTTGGAGAATTATAATGAGATTCATTTCGTTGTGGTGCATTCTTGTACAAGTCTTTTCCTCTGCCGTGATGTCCATTCATTGCCCTTAGAGTCTGCTGTCCCCCACTCCAATGAAGCCGATTAAACATCTCTGGATTCCATTGTCGCTGTCTGTTGGCACGCTTGGTAGCTGTCTCGACTGAAATGAACAGTGAGCGGACGTGAAAGATTTTCGCAGCACACAGTTGGTTTGTTCAATGGCGGCGGTTCATTTGCATTCCCTTCTCCACCAACGTTCAAACGCGCATGGAATGCCTTGACAATTTCCTCCTACACAATTTCAAACGCCACAAGAGGCTCTTTGCGTTTCTGAGGACAATGGTGAGTACATTTTATGCATCCCTGGAGCGGACATTGTCCACAGCATTGATCGTTTTCTCTCTAGATGCGTCTAGACCTTCGAACCTGTCGGCGAACTGCCTCCAACCCGTCTCCGTCTTTTGACTCGGTAGTCCAACGCCCTACAACAATGTCTCAGTAGAAGACGATTCTGGCTCAGCAATGCCGTCGATGTCTTCAGTAGCTATCATCGGGGCCATTGTTCAAGACAGCTGAGAGATGTCGTCCTGACGCAACATTTGTCGTTGGACTGAAGCTGTGAGATTGTGCTCTCTTCTGACGGCTACTAATCAATATCGCTAGGAATCTCTACAGAACCAAAAGCAAAATTTTCGAGGCAACCTGCAACCTCCTGCGAAGTGAAAGCCCGTCCGAGGAAACATCGAGACCATTCCTTACCGCCGAGCGCAATGCAGATCCGATCCGATCCATCCACAAACCCAGACGATATGGCGAGTATAGAACGCGTTCGGAGGACAAGCAGTGGCCAAACGGAAGCTAATCAAGCCACGTGGGATCTTCAAAGCCATCTTTGCTACAAGAATCACCATTTCTGGCAGTGGACGAATGCAAACGGGCCGGAATACATACATGGCCGCGTTCTTCTCCAGAGTCTTTTCCGTGAGTACACCTCGATCAATTTCCCGTCTCAATGAACAAGGATGCGGTTGTGTCGTCTCTCTACTCTTGAGCAGAGTGATTTTCTTTGAATACCAAGATAACCCGTCCACGTAATCAGGGCAGAGCGGTGTTTAATCGCTGATACTAAAACGTCCCAGGTACGCATCTTATTTTCTTCTCCCCTTCTTTCTCCTCAATACCAAGTCTTTGGATCATATTTGGAAGAAACTAGAGGCGTCTATATCATGAATTCTCTCTACTGTTGTGGTCACCGGCTTGCATTGGTTTGAGGAACCCCTTTTACAATCAGTAGCCTTTGCGCAGCCGTATTACGGAGAGATTATCCGGAAAATTCAAAAGCACTCTATTCAGTCATCGACCGTTATGACGGCGTCCTTATTAACTATACAGTCTGCGACAAGACGCTGCTGGTAACGCTGGTATGTCCATTGCTATCAACCAGAGAGAACACATTACCACGACACTAACAGAGAAGATTTGACATAGGAGTCCCCTGCAAGCATTCGAGAGCGTCGATACCGTCGTACCGAAATCCAAATCCAAATACAAAAAAGAAAAAAGCAGGGAAACCAAAGGGAGAAGGTGTTCTTTCGAACATTCCTTCAAGGCTGGCAGTGACATCCATAATCACAGAATGCCATGTACATTTCTCTCTTGCTGGCGCATCTACGAGCCGATGCAGCAGAAACCGAGGAGGAAAATAGCAATGATGCAGTTGCCCTGGTCACAGCCGCTGCAGCAACGCTTCTCAATGTCACGTTGAGCCTTTCTCAGCGTCAGCAATGCCCGTTTTGCGATTGGCTTTACGCACCCTAGTAGAGGAGACATACCAGAGAGTCAGTGCCGTTTGGAGGAGCGCCGGCGGTCTGCACACCAATGGCCTCCAAGTAGCCCAGAGCAGCAGTCTGGGCGTCTTCCTCGCTGATGTCGGGGTATTTCTCCTTGACCTGCCAAAGAGCAGTGGCATAGTGAGCGTCGGCAGCCAGATCGGAGGTGAGGTCAATGGTTGCAGTGTTGGCAATGGTGCTTGAGGTTGGTGCGGCCAGGACAAGGGGAGCGGCGAGAGCAGCAGCAGCGAAGAACTGAGAGAAACGCATGTTGGGAATGGTGGAAGAAGAAGGATGTATTGAAACAGGGAACGAAGATGTCGAAGATGATGGGAGTGCTTGTTGAGCTGAGCTGTTTGTTGACGAGTGAGAAACCCCTTTTGGAGGAATTTCGGCGTCCTATATATACATTTCGAGGTATGCCCTCGCGAAGACTTGAATCTGAATATGAACTAATGGAGATGTTATTTTGGGAGTACCAGGTGACGAAGATGCTCCCCATGAAGCCAATATCCCGATTATCAATACCATGATGATGCCGCGCCTGGTGTTGAGTATGCTTTGGCAGAACGCGGCTCAGCTCTAGCTCGCTACTTTCCTGTCAGCACTGATTTCAACCGGCGGCGAGGTTTAGATCCAACCTTACGCGGCTAGTAACCAAGCGTGCTCAAGTCAGCGCAGATCTGGCTACTTACTTGGCTAGTGAGTACGGACCAAGTATGACACGAGCATTCCCTAACAGCATATCAAATAGGGGACAAGTTGGCTTACCGTACTAACGCTTCGCCGTGTGATTACTTGCGATGACGAGCACCAGTCTATCAAAGGTTCGTGTCCCATGAGAACATTAGCTAATTGGAGGAAGAAGAGCAATTTCAGAGGAAAGGACCTTGTCAAGACGAGCAAGTCGGTTCCATGGCATATCGTTATATTCCATTCTTCCAGTCTTGGTCACCACAATGGTTTGTCCGTCGTCATCGCCTGCAAATGACGCCGCCAGAGGAGAGGAGATCTTGCAACACATGTGTCTATACGATTTATTTTAGAAACCATCATTGTATGGCTACTCTATAAGCGAAACGCTACAAGGATGATTCTTGTTGACTAGGGAGGATTATTTATAGCAACATGTCGAGCCGAATCCTCATCTTCCTGTTTGCCACTCCTCGGTCCAGTCCATGTCATTGTCTCACGATGGATATTTATAGAGCATATGCTGGCTGCCTTTAGGTGTAGAGTCCAATCATGTTCATTACACTCTTCGGTTGCACATACGAAATTTCCCAAGGCGCTGATGGGAAAGGTTGCCGAGCCATCGAAAAAGGGCCCTCGTCCTAAACGCCAGCACCATCTTCTCTCTACCGAAGATCGTCGAGCGTCACAAGGCTCTATAGCAAAAGTACCGCAGTGACTTGAACAATCGATGTGACTGCCGCTTACCTCTGCTTTTCATGTTCTTCCATCGCCTAGCAAAACCTCCCAGTCTCCATCGACGCAGCATCGTATCCACAAAGCTCGGAGTTTATTTCGCGGGGGAGATGCGATCCCTGCTAGAGGCCGGCGCTTAAATATAGCCCTGTTGTAATACTCATGGAAAAGGAAATGGGGCCAGCTAAACAGCTAGAACGTGGTGTGGCGATGTTGTGGACGACGTCGGCCTTTTGTGGCCTCGAGACCAAGCATGTCCATTCAAACGAGGAGAGCCGGGCATCCCAAGGCCCCCTTGACCATCAACCAAAATATTCCTTCTCTACAGTCTCTTGTTCGTTCATCAGCCGTTAGAGGTGTCATTCAAAGACCCCTAGTCTCTTAGTCAGAAAGCCATAACCGAACGTCGGATTCAGAAAGATGGAGATGGGGAAATCCTCTAGACGCTACCAAGCCACGACGGCACTGAGCAAGTGTACTTTTGAATTTATTGCGAGTACAGCGAACTACTAGGTATCTTGTGCCCAACCTCTCGCCCAAACTAGCAGCCAATCCAGCCATCCAGTCAAATCCACCAAGTCCGCCCAACTCCCTCCAGTGTAGTGGCGTGCGGCGTCGGACGCGTGGAGCGGGATCGTATCGTATGCGGCAAGATCTCGTGCAGCGCTGGTTTGTTGGTGCAGCGATATTGCTGGATTGCACGCGCTGGATCGACCGACCTTGTGAAGACCTCGAGTTAGTAGTTTGATGTATGCGATGACTCACGCGGCTGATCCCGACCCTCACGATGTCATCTCTTTCTCGTTATTGTCACAGCCCCTCAGCCACTCCATAGTTAAAGAAAAACGATGCCTACAATTTTATAGGGGGGCTAGAGGACCTGGCCCTGATTCTAGGTGGTCACAGAGATCGAGGGGATGATGAGAAAGGTAGCGATCAACTAACCACGGGCCCCAAGTCCCCTTATGAGAACTAGAGATCGTATTTCTGACGACGACGACGAAACATCGGAGCTCAAAGCTAGTTTATCCAGTCTGGTTGGTGACAAAGGACGAAGCTGAGAAGGTGCAAAACTCTCTGTGTTGTGCTATGGAAAGGGGAAAAGCTAGCTGCAAACAGGAGCAAATAGAAGGTTGGTTCGACCAAGGAGGGGGTCACACAGATCTACGCGCGGTTGGGCAGCATGTGAGGAAAAGACTGAGACGTGTCAGTGGCGCTGCCCATTCTTTGGCTAGTAGCTCGCTGAGCATGAGCCAAAGATTCCTAAAGCCTGGTCGACCAGTGCCAGCGAATCGCAGACAACCCTCACCAAGCAAAAGAACATCTCCAGCGGCTCCAACTAGGGAAGAGCTTCAGTACTTCTACTTCGGTCTTCCATCTTGCCCAATGCTTATCGCACGCTCAAGCGCAAATGTTTAGCAAAGCCCCCAACGGCCTGGCTTTACGACGTTCACAGGCACTCACAATATGTACCTGAGACCTGTTGGAAACCATCCGTTAATGCATCAACTATGGAAAAGCTGCGTCTACGGATACATTATTGAACGATAATTTACGATCTTGAGCACTAATTTTACGATTTCTTGAATTCGTCCCATCAGCTCTCTGGTATGTTGGAGCTATCTCACTTGGAACGAACGAGATATTTCGTGGACTTGGATCTCGAGTTGTTTCAGCTTTGCAACTCAAACCCTCATCCACGTGCCATGTTAGAAGGTCAACGAGTTTTCTGGGCTCAAGCTGTATCTTAGGATATACGACCTTGTCATTAGGCACAGGCTTGATTTTGAGCTCCATCTTCAATTATACCGACTTGAAGAGATTTAGAGATAAAGCGGAGGGAAAATTATGGAAAAGATGGTTCGAGTGTCATGACGGTTTGCGAGGAGAAAGGGCATTTTAGTAAGTCTCAAGCCGTCAACCTGCTGTGTGTACAAGTTGAGATTATAGCTGAAGCATTGCAGAGCTGAGAACAACAGTGGCGTCTATCATTGCTCGCGACATGACATTAATATCACCTTTCCGCTCAAATCTCTCGGTCGTGGTTAGATAACATCACGGCATCGACGTTCACAATTGTGTCCAGAACAACAATGACAATCAGGTCCGATCAATGACACAAATCTGCAATTCGGATTCACTTCTCAGCTTCATACAATTACCCTCAACTCAAGCAACTGGCGCCAAACCAGTTTCTAAACTATCAGTCCACCCCAAGGCCTCGCCCATCAATGCCTACCAGCATAATTAACTCTCTTTCGTCCCGTACAGTGACAAGCTAGTCACAGGAAGATGGGGATTTCTCACTTACTCTAGCTGCAACAGTCTCCGAACAGGAATTCTTTTGTCGAATGTTCTCAACACCGTTGGGACTGCGCATGAACGAATCAATCGAACAGGTAGGTCTGTTTATCACGCGGAACAAATCGGTGAATGTGCGACATTTGTGAACAGGCAAAACGGCCTCACCTCCCAACACGGCCTTACTTCCACGACACCTTCGTGCGTGTATCAAATGCTTGACACGGACTACTTTCTTCCCAGCCTACTGGGGCGATGCTTTGGCACAGCTAAGCCGGGGCGACCTGAGTCACATCATTGCCAGCAAGATCACGAACGCTACGGCGTCGGAGTCAAACAGTCAAGAATCTCATTGCTTCAAGCCAGGCAAAGGCACAGGTCAACGGCGCGATTCCAAACATAGCAACGCCAATGGTAAAATCCCATTCGACGCCAATACTGTTCTAGCACCGGCTACTTTATATGCATCTCCAGTCTGGCAAACATGTCTTGAGTGTATTCCAACAACTCTGAAACGAGCAACTAGGTCGCAGTCGCTGCACAAAGATTGCAAGTAAGGGAAGACAATACACTGTTGTTCTTTCAGCATAACATAACAACAAACGAGGCCGTGTTACGACTAGAGCAGTTTAGAAACAAGAGCACGTTCTTCAAGGGCCGACTCATGTCGTTCCGCAGCGAAGTATTCGACCAGCGGCATAGTCATAGACCATGGATTATCCATCCATAGCGTCGATACTCCAGACAATATCCCAATCTCTCATATAGATGCGGAATGCCGCCATTATCTGCTCAACTCGCCACGATGAACAGCTCACGGCAATCATAGACGCCTCTGCAAACGCAATCTTGTGTCCTTCCCAGCTGGCTTGTTCACTCCGCCGGTCTTGTCAAAAGAGAAGAAAAGAGGCCGCACAACATTTCCATGGTATATATATATATATAAAGCTGAACAAATCTTTCATGATTTCGCAATCTCATGCCGAATGATTTCTATTTACTCCAACCGATGCTGTCGTTCTGTTTGTGAAATGACGCGGAGATTCCAGATCTCCCGGATTCGCTCTCTTGGGCTGTTCCAACTCCAGGCTGACTTTGTGCCGTCTCGGGTCCGACTAGCAACATGATATGGGAATGAAGAAAGAAAAAAAGTAAGAAAACAAAAAGAGAATTGAGTGATGTATGCCCATAACCATTCCTTGTCCCGTTATCCTTTGCCCATGTTCCGACTCTTTCCATCTTGAAACTGTCTTGATGGTCTTCAATTCCGTCTGCTGCTACGATGCCGCCGCTCGCGCGAATGCAGTGGTGTTGACTGTCGCCGACTCTTGTCCTTGTCCTTGTCCTTGTCCCTGTCTGATTCTTCTCGAAGGGTGAGGCTGACTTCGGATGGTGCAATTGAGGGGTTCACCAGGGTACTGCTCCCGTCGTCGTCTTCATTCGCAGGCAGAGGCGTTGCTTCAATCTCGAATGGGATCTGGCTGTAGCCGAGAGCTCTACGCTCGCGCAACTTGGGCGACTTCTCTCCCAGCCCAATCTTTGACGCGGCCCACGTCAACCAGCCCTGGTTTGGCGGGATCCATTGGCCAATGTTGAGGGTATAGTGTCTCTGGTCGTCGGGCAGATTCAGCCAGACGAATTCCCTGTTGCTGTTGATGCGGCCCTCCATGACAAAGTCGCCAATCTCCTCGGGAATCTTGAGTGCCTCGGCGACGAGGATAGGCTGATAGGCTGGAACCAGGAGATGCAGCCGCGTCGGGCGCATGGGGTGTCCTCGCCGGCGTGCCTTGTACTCCATCTCTGTGATGCGCCGTCTCGCGGCAAGCATGAAGACGAATGCCGAGTCGATCTGGTTTGTGTAACCGCAAAACCTGGTGCCCAGCGGCTTCTCCTCCAGCAGGTGAAAGAACTTGGGGTACCAATCGTCGTCGGGATGCCAGAGGAAGAACCAGTGATTTACCGCTCCGTCGTCCGACGTCTGAGTGAGCCGCTCCCGGATCATGCTGTGCACATAGTCGGGAAACTCCTTTTGGGCGAGGAGCGCCGTTTGCGCCGCGAGGCTGACGGAAATGTCCTGCAGCCTGGCGGCGATGAGCTGCAGCGCCTGGATTCCCTGGTACGTCTGGACCATGTTCATTCCGATCCTGACCGTCGTCGCAATCATGCTAAAATACGCAAAGATTCTGGCGCTGTCGCACATGGACGATCCCATGACCTGCATGGCGGGGATGAATCTGTTGAGGCCGTCGGCCATCTGGTTCGCCCGGGGCGCAAAGTCGTTGACCCTGCCGGCCAGCTCATTCGCCTTGGACAGCGTGTCGCCAATCTTGATGAGTCCATGGCCGGCCTCGATGGTCTTGACGGATGGGGGCCGCATTGGCAAAGAGCTTTGCGGCCGCTCGAATGGCCTTGCCCTTGATCTGTTTGTCCTTGAACACAAAGGAGAAGAGATCTTCGCCCATGGTGATGTGACTGATGTTTTTGGGCGCCTTACGGATATGTACGGTGTGTGTGTGTATGAAAGAGAGAAGCAGGCAGATCCAGGGGTAAGACGGGAAGCGCAAATGCAAAACAGAGAGCAGAAACAGAAACGACGGCAAAGCTCCGTAATCGCGGGGAGATGGAGCAAAGGATGAGTCGCAAGCAGTCGGTCATACACGCATCACGTCGTGAAATCGAGCTTCGCGGCCCAAAAAGCGTGCAAGAGATGCATCTGACCGTCGCCGCTCCACTTCCGCTCCCTTGCCATTAGCTGCTAACAACAACAGCAACCAGCCCTGTCGGCTCCAGTGACGTGGCAGAGCAATCCATGGTTATCGTTGCTCGAGCGGAGGCGTTGCTTGGAGAACTGGAGCTCATCCTGCGGCTTCTCATTGGAGGATGGCCAACTGTCGGTCTGCAGCTTAAAGAGGCGAAAAAAGGGTCAGGTCAGGGGGTGAGCATGAGAAGCTGGTACGTATTGAAGCTGTTGGACCCGTATCCGGTTCGGGGATAGGATGAGAAGGGCTGATTGTTTTTGCAGTAGGTACGTACAAACAGCACGAGACTAGAGCGAGGCAAGGCGAGGCGAGGCAGACAGGGTTTCTCCTGAAGATCCCTGGAAAATGAGTTGTGTGCCTGGCGAGAGCCGGGATATCCTCGGATCGTGGTGTTTTAGCATCGATCCCATTTGTTGGTGTAAACGCGTACAAACAAAAAGTGAGTTGATCAAGACCTATGACAACGGACTGCATCTCATGACTTGCTGACAGTCGAAGAGTCGCCGTCATGGTCAATGTCGCCGGGAGAAGTAGAGGCTGCGCGACATGTCGGAAGCGCAGAGTAAAGGTGCGCTTGTTGCCCACTGAGATTCAACTCATAATGAGAGCTTCAGGCCTTGTAACTCATATCATCCTTGTTCTTGTAGTGTGATGAGAATCTCCCAGAGTGTCTGCGATGCCTCAACATGGGCTTGCAATGTCCCGGAGCTCGCACAGATGCCTTCTTCGTCCACGCAGTCCCCAGCGCTTCGTTGCGTGATTCATCAGATGCTCTCACGACCATCAAAGTGAAGCATGAGCCATCGCCACAAATCAGCGCCGTCAATCATCTCTCACAGCTGCCGAGGTCACAGCCGTCTCCAGCCGGTGCCTTTGACCAGCTCTTCGTCTCCCATTTCATCGACGGCTTCTTTGGATCCGTAAGACCGCCTCTACCCATCCCTGGAGGCAGCTCTAGGATCTGGTTACACGAGCTCCCCGATTTCCTCGCCTCTCCGTCGCCATCGCCCGTGCAAAGCTCCATCCGGGCTGCGTCGATGCTCAGTTATGGCACCGCTGTGGGAGATGCGTCCATCAAGACCGAGGCCTGCCGATGGTACATGAGGGCGCTGCAGAGCCTGCGACTGCTGTTGGGCTCATCTTCTCCAGAGACTTCTGTGTGCGCAGCCGTCATGCTCACTCACTTTGAGACGTTGGCGGGCACCAGTCCCCGGGCATGGCTCAGGCACATCAAAGGCGCGGGTTCGTTGCTGGAAGCGCAGGGACCTGAGCGCTGCCAAAGCGGATTTTTGCACCAGATATTCAGCCATCTGCGACTTCAAACGGTGTGTTTTGTTTCTCTCTTGCAAGTTTGAGTCTTCTTATGAGGAAATGCTGATACTATTGCTCTGAGACAGTTTGTAGCGTCAATGGCCGAGAATGAGCTTCACCCCTTTGCCTCACCAGAGTGGATGACAATTCCGTTCAAGGTCCGCCCAAAACTCATTTTTGACAAGCTTGTTGACATTCTCTTTGCTGTTGAGAGATGCTTGTCAGTCGCAAGCCGTCTCATCACATCCAAAGCAGACAGGGTACACCAGCTAAAGGACAAACTCGACATCCTCATCCAGGATGCACGGCTCCAGATCCACCGATGGCGATTGAAGGGACTCTTGTATGCCTTTGGAAAGGAACAAGAGGAACACCAAGAGAAGCAAACTCCAATGGTCGATGCCCATCTCGATGCATTTGATCCACGTTCCTTCATGCTGCCATATACCGACATTCCATCAGCGGCATTAGTCACGCTCTACGATGCAGCCAACATCATCGTGCTACGTCTCTTGTGTCTGGTTTCCCCCACAGCAGCCTCGTACAACCCGCGAATCCAACATCATACGGAGTCGATCCTATCCGCACACGCAATGACGAATGCAGCATCTAGCGCCGTACCGGGCCGCAGTTCCATCATGATAGTCCAGCAGTTAAAGACTGTTGCCTTGTGGAGTCCCTCTCCGCAGCAAAGGGCAGTGGCTGTCGAGATACTCGAGGGACAAACGAGTCAAAAGAGAGGCTTTGCCGACATATCTGCGCCATCTCACGAGTATTTTGCCGACGTGGCGGCTCATATTCTCGACAATTACCCCGTCGAATAAAGGGAGTGAAACACGTCAGCTATCACGTCACAAAATCACACAACTACACGAAGCCAAACTCCTTTGTCTGGTACCAGCTTGATGGATCCGTCAACTAGTCATCTTGCAATTTCTCCGAGAAGGACGGTAAGAGACGCAACCTACGGCACACTGGAACGGCACTGCCACCGCAAGTGGCTTGCCCATCGCAACACTAGCCGAGTTGGTCAACCAGGGTAGCCTCCTTCATCCTGCTGGAACCTGGGGTGCGGAGAAATAATATCCTATTGCCACTGGCTTGGGCTTGGTCAAGAGAAACAAACACAGCCGTTTCCCTGGATCAAACTCAATGTTTGATTAGGCGGCCTTGTGATGGATCTCTAGCAGTCTTGCTTAGCTCTGTTTGGCTAGCTTTGCGATTTAGCGGCTCCACTGATCATGAAGCTCTCCCGAGATGATGCGGCTTTGGTGAAGTGAAGCCGGCCTGGTGTTTTTGGGCTCTGGATATTGCACCGCAAAAGGAATGCATATATATCTCTGTTCCTTGCCCTTCTTGCTCGTCTCTTTGTATCTCTAGCAATACAATCTCGAGGGGCATTTTCCTATAAGTCAGCACTCAAGCCCTGCCGCCATGAAGATTGCCATTATAGGTGCTGGCATTGCCGGATGCGCCGTGTACCTCGAACTAAAGAAGCATCTCCCCAAGAGCAGCTCGTCCCCTAAAGACCACGAAATCACAATATACGAGGCCTACGACACAGGCAAAGATGTCACGTCAGATGATCGAGAAGAAGGACCGACGCATTCGTCCACGCTCGTTGTCGGCGGCGGAGTGGGTATCGCACCCAACGGGCTCGGTGTACTTGAGCGTCTTGACGAGGCCATCCTCCGAGATGTGACACGCCACGGATATGTAGTCGCACGGTCCAACATGAAGAATAAGAATGGGAGTTTGCTCATGTCCATTGACGCCAACATCTCCACTACCAGCGGGCCAGGCAGTGAGCCGCAAAAGCTAAACATGGTGGCATGCAGTCGTCATGCACTCTGGAGATCTCTGCGTGCTCGCATCCCGGACGCGGCCATTGTCAATAAGCGAGTGTTGCAAGTCGTTGCCAACTCAAAAGGTAGAAACATTGTCCAATTTGTTGACGGAAGCGACCCTGTAGAGGCAGATATGGTGATTGGTGCCGACGGTGTCAAGTCAATCGCCAAGAGAGCTCTATTTCCCGAGGCAACAGAGGATCCATATCCTCCCCATTACGAGTAAGTAGCAAGTACAAAGCATTCGTTACATCGTACCATCCCTGGCTAACTGCGTGTGTTTTGCAAAGGGGCCTTGTCGGCGTTGGAGGCTTCATCCCGGCAGCCGGCTTGGAAGAATTCGTAGAGAATGGATCCATGAACTTCATCTTTGGAGGCAACGGCTTCTTTGGCTACTTTTTCTCAGATAGCCACCCTTCAGATGCCAACCGCGAATCTCCATACGCCGTGTCTAAGCCGGGTGAGACTCTGGCTTGGTGGTCCACATACGAAATCAAAGAGTGCCCGGATCGCACTACTCTTGACATGGATGCCGTCTCCAACCGACTGCGTGAGAGATACGCCCAGTGGAAAGATCCAGTCGTCCAGCAAGCCATCGAATCCGCGCGAGTTTCAAACATGTATCCCACTTGGACGTCGCCACCGTTGCCAACCTGGGAGCGTGATGGAGTTGTCCTAGTTGGAGACGCAGCTCATGCCCTCCCTTCGACTTCTGGACAGGGTGTGTCGCAGGCATTGGAGGACTGCGAATCTTTCGTCATGTTTCTGGCGCATCAACTTGGCCGAGCAGACTCAAGCGGCTCCGTCACTGAGAAACAAGCCGTCACCAAGGCCGCAAGGCAATACATCAACCTCCGCAAGCCGCGCGTCACAGAGATATTGGAGAGTGCGCAGAGGATTCAGAATACCAAGCGCGACATGGGCATCATCCAGGAGTACGCAATGTACTCGTTCTTCAAGCTTCTTGGTAGGTAACACGTTGTCATTCCGCGCAATCACTGTTGAGTGGCCGCTTACAATTCCCATAGGCTTCTTCCCCAACATGGCGGCGAAACCGTCGCGTAAGGTATTCGAATACAATGTTGCCGAACAAGCTGCTCAGGTGATTGCCAGCGATAGTTAGCATGCCAGAAGCATCTATTCCCTCTGGTAGACGACGAATCAGCACGGCATAGGTCGGAGTCGGAAATGAAGTTGGTTGGAGCCGTTTCGGCTCGGGAATGTGTATGATGGCACTTGAGGATTTGAAAGCGTTGCATAGTTGTATCATTTGGAAACCTCCACTTTCTTCAACCACGTTACCCATGAATAGAAAAGAAAAAGTAAAACAGCGCTGTAAACTCCACACCCAATCACCGTTAAAAGACAAGCTTGCCAGGCTGCTCGTCAAACCGAGTGTCCTCTTCAATCTCGTCATCGTCGCACCAAAGCTTGATTCCAACCACTTGGCCGTCCTTTTCAGCCAAAGCAATCGCAGGCGGCCCGCCAATACTATCTTGACCAACTGGTGGACGAAATCGAGTCAGCGCTTGTTCCTCAGCCATCAACTCGGAAACTAAAACTTACAATGGAGCCCTCCCAAAGTAAAGCCGTAGTTTCTGACACTGTCCTCGGCATTGATGGGGTTGTCATTGAGGGTGATCATCTCGAGATACCCGTCATATCCATCATCTTCGGTAAATTCCCCTCCTGTGATGGTTGCTGCTGCGTCAGTTGTGAGGTACGCTGTGGAAATGACATTGAAGAGGCCGCCATCGTCGTAGTAAGTGCCGCCGTGCTTCCAGGTCACGCCTTCACCCCAGTCGACAGAATCGTCAAACTGATCTTTGAACATTTGCTCCCAGGCCTGCCACGCGTCAAGGGAAACGGCAAAATCGAGCTCAGTGGTCTCGTCCAACTCTGCCACCCACCGAAGACATGCTTCATAGTCAGCATCTCCCAGTTCCCTTCCAGGAACTTTTCTGACTTCTGCCTTCCAGATGCCCGGTTTGCAATTTGAGATGCCAGAGTGCTGATAGGTCAAGTGTTCCCACTCTTGGCTCTGTCCCGTCATGGCAAAAGCGATGCCATCCGGGGGGTTTGCAGGGACAATGACGTAGCGCGGGCAGAGGCTCAGAAGGCTGGAGAGGCGATCACCTTCGTCAAACTCGCCGAATTCTTCGCTGCCAATCTCACTCATCGTGGCTGGAGATGGTAGTTGTGACTGGAGAGGAGTTGGTTCAGAGGTTTCCGTCAGTTGTGAGAGTCAGAAACCACTGGCTAGCTGGATTTTGGCGCGAGTAAAAGCAGACCAGCACTGACGGACAATCAACGCTTTTTAAATCACTGCTCTCTCCACGCACCAGCAACGGAGCTTGTATGTCGTTCGTCGTCTACCAAGTCGGCCATTGCCTAATTGGTCCAGTGGACATAGATGGTCAGCGTGGATACGAGGCAAGACGTTGAACTAATCGAAGTGATCCCGGACGAACCGTTTGATAAGCGTGGGGTCAAGCCATGTGTAAGCAGGGAACATGCTGATTTCTCATCGTATTACTGCTGAAAGAGGCGCTGCGTCAAGTGGAAATAGTTGCGTGTTAGCTTGTGAAGAAAGGTCCAGATGCTCTCAGCGGAGGCCTGAAAGCGGGTCGAGTGTTCATTCTGCACGGTTAAGTCGGCCGAGGGTTTTGCGCGGGAATACGGAGTAAGAAGGAGTTGGTTGAAGGCATCGCGAAGAAGAGAAGCTGTAAGCAATTGTTGTTCTGTGGAAGGGAAAATGAAAGGTTGTGTACTCGATAGACGTTATCTAGATATCGATAAGAGATTTGTCTCTCGATTGGCTCGTCAAGCGATGATGCCGTCATTGAACTTGGCTCCTTCCCGAGCATCGTTGAAATCAACTCCCAGAGTCTAGGGTAAGACATCAAGGTGTAAGACAACATTCACAGCCGTGTAAATGTATGAGAGAAACAACAGGCAACGCAGCGTTGAAAATGCACGCAATTGACATTATGCAAAATCCATTCGTTAATTGATCGATCGTCCTGCCTATCTAGCGGTATGTCGAAGATGGAATTAATTTCGGTTGCATCTCAATCGCCATCAAACGGTGGTGAATGAGATCCATTTGGCGGCTTCTGCCTAAGGCTGCCTGTTGGAACCCGCACTCGAGTGAATCGCCCGAATTGCATCATCACCATTCGACCCTCAACATCTCAATCTACCCCCTAGTTATATTTTTGGATACGAGACACTAGGTATTTGCAACCATCTCTGCCTGGCAACTGATGATTCAAGGCTAACCTGGTCCATTAGCAGCCAATCTTCCTCCGACTCTCGCCCCCCAACTTCACGGCATCCTTCACTCCTTGCTCACCAGCATGAGCCATGCGAGGATCAGTGCGATGGATGCTCCTCAGCGACATTCATTTCGGGCGTCGTGACCCGGATCACATATGGCGGACGGCCCAGTGGATCGTTGCCGAGGCGGAGCGGAACAAGATCACACGGGCAGTGATTTGTGGCGACCTGTTGACGAGCCGTACAATGCAGTTGACGCATGTGTTGTCTGCGTGCTACAACTTCATCGGCCTCCTCAGCGACGTTGTGCCTCGAGTCCACATATTACTGGGCAATCATGATCTCTCCTACCGCCGTGACTATCAGACCACAGCCCTTGCCGCCCTTGGCATCAACCGCTTGGCCCCCTATGTTTCGTTGCATAGCGGGATCGCTCACCACGAATGGGACGGCCGGCGTGTCTTGCTATTGCCATTCCGCGAGGATCAAAACGAGTTGACAGAAGCTGTGGCAGCTCTGGGTCTCAACCAGGCGAGCAAGACGGTTGCTTTTGCCCATCTCGCAATCAACAAGGCCATCACGCAGCGGCACGTGGTTAGCACTGACATCGACAAGCCTCGTGTGACGAGCTCCATAACGTACCGTGGCTTAACGGGCCCGGGTCGGTTCGCCTCTCTAGCCCGAACCTTTACAGGGCATTTTCACAGCCACCAAACTATCCGCAACAATGATGGTCTGGACGGCAGCATCACTTACCTGGGCTCGCCCTTGCAGTTGAGCTGGGCCGACCTCTACGACGAGCAGCGGGGCGTTGTCTTGTTCGATCCGGAAACGCTGGAGCACGAGCTGCTCATCAACCCACATGCTGTTAGTTACACAACGGCCAACATACAGCAAGTTCTTGACGGCCAAGTGGACAAAAGTGCTGTGGCAGATAGGCATGTCATGCTCGTCGGCCAACATAACTATCCCAACTACGTCACGGCTCGTGATAGACTGACCTCACGACAATTAGGGGCGCGAAGCGTGCGGAAGTGGATTCCGAAGGGATTTGTCTTGAACACCGACCGCACTTCCTTTGGCGGCCTCGGTGCATCGGTCCCGGAGAGCGATGCTGCTGTACAGCTCTCAGAAAGGCCCATTGAAGGTCAGAAGAGCCTTGAAGCGACTAGGGACAGCGTTTCGGATTCTAGCACTGCTACTGAACCTCGGGCTGCTGAAACACTCGATCTCGCCGCAGAAGCTCGCAAGTATGTCGAGTCAGTGGAAATGGACGAGAATCTTCTTTTACGACGCGACGATTTGGTGCGGATTGGCCAGCGAATAATCCAAGTCTCCCCTGAAATGCAAGACCAGGATGCCGAGGCCAACCTTGACTACCGAGACTTTCTCAATCCGTCATCTCAAGTTGTCGGCACAAAGACTGCCACCGAGCTGGCAGGGCCATCAACCCACGTCTTTGTAGCTGAGCTGCGCAAACTCACAATCACCAATTTTCTTGGCGTACAAGGAACAATCACCGTCGACTTTCGAAAGGACCTTCCGCCTGGATTGACCTTTTTGGTGGGCGATAACGGCTCAGGGAAAAGCACGCTGGTCGAGGCCATGGTTTGGTGCCAATTCGGGCAGTGTATTCGCAGCGGATTGCTTGTCGACGGTGTCGTCAACGATAATGCAGGGAAAGACTGCTCCGTTATCCTAGAGTTTGCCAACGGGTACACCATCGCGCGGCATCGCAAGCACAAGATGCACGGCAACCGCATCATCGTCTCACTGCGAGGAGAATCACAGCCACAGTTTGAGCTCCCAGACGCGCGAAAGACTCAGCTGGCTATCGACAAGTTGCTGGGCACCGAGTACGAGACGTATTCAAGGACGGTCGTGTTGAGTCACGAGAGCGCAGCAAGGTTGCTTAGCTCTGCACGGAAGGATCGGCGCGAATTGATCGAGGAATCACTCGGGTTATCCATATTGGATCAGTGCAACGATGCATCAAAATTGCTGCTCAAGGGCATCAATAAGGATATAGATGAGGTGCAGAGAAAGCTGAATGACTTGCTCACACGCAGGGAGGTCATTGAAGGACAAGTGGCAGACTTGGGCCGAACACGGAAGCAACTACAAAAGGAGATGAAAAAGGCTGGCGCATCCCTGGAGACGGCTGTTCAAGAGCTTAGAGCTACCGAATTACAAATGAACGCACAATCCAGCGGGGAGAATACACCATTTGGACACCAATATGTGGAGGTCTCGACGTTGCAGGATCAAATCCATACTGAACATGAGAATTTGCAACGGCTGGAGAGGTCGTATGATCGAATACAGAAACAGAAGCCTGTCGAGTCAACGACATGGCTTGACCAGCTACACCAAAGACTAAGTCAAAGTCTGGGGATTATGGCCGAGGCTCACCCCGTAGGCCCGAGCAAGCTGTTACATGTAGCGAAGATGGTTATCCTTCGTTTCCGATTAATGGCCGTCAAGGTCCTCTTGCGCATATCGCAAATACCAAGCAACGATTCTCAGGGAAACAGGGTTCAGAATCAGGACGAAAAGGCGGCCATCAACAGTCTCAGTGAGGATATCCATAATAGCAAGCCACGGCTAAAACGTCTAAGGCACGAAGCCGACAGAATCATTGCACACGAAGAGCTCGCTATTAAGAAACTCGCCACGATCAAAAAGCAGCTCACACAAGTCATTGAGGCTCAAAAGGCATGCGAAGAGACATGCGAAGAGAAACAACAACAATTTACACTCAAGCAAGAAAAGGTAAATACGTACACGGATTTGCTCAAAAAGGCGCAGTCATCTCTGCACTTGTCACGCTCAGAGTACAACACTTTAAACACTACATATAAAGAGCTTGAAGCCAAGCGTGAGCTCTTTCTCTTTTGGTCCTCTGCCCTGGCCAAACGCACTCCTCGCGCCTCTTCGTCTTCTACTAAATCCAAGGCGAAAGCGCCTGCCAACTTCCGCGACCATGTCCTAGGAAAGACGATTTCAGAGCTCAATACGCTGCTCGTGCAGGTCCTCACAATGCTATATGATGACACACGCCATGCACGCGGTATGGCGACGGGAATGCTGCGTTCGCTGTTTGAGCCTGACTCCATCGTCGCCGATATGAATCCTTCCCTCTCCTCGTTGGGCCCTGTTCTCGATCCCAATCTTGCTGTCAATTCCTCGCTCGCCTACGGCAAGCGTTCAGGTGGTGAGCGTAAGCGTGTCGATCTTGCGCTCTACTTTGCTCTGCTGCAGCTGTCATGGGCTAGAAGCGCCCATCGAGCTCACTATCTACTCGTCGACGAGGTGTTTGACAGCCTAGATGAGGCAGGCCAAGCGGCTGTAGTCCGGTGGTGCGGACTCATGTCACAGACGGTGGGCTGGGCTGTGGTGATTACGCACAGCCGATTCTTGGCCGAGCGAGATCTGGGAGAAGATGCAGAGAAGCCCATGGTCGTGAGGGCACGGATGGGACACAAGGGGACAGAATTGACTGTTGATGGGCGGAGGATTGGAGTTGAAGATGAGAAGTGAGATGGGAATTGTCACCTTGTTTGTGAAGAGTTTTGCAAAACAGGATAAAGGCAAAACAATAAACTCTCTGGATATACAGACGAAGAGTGTGAAACATTTCTGCTCTATCACAGCGCCTCTCGCCACCACCCGGAACTGAATGCACAGCAACAGCTAGAAATAAACAAGTAAAACTAGCCACAGCTGTGTCAGCTTCCGTCTTTGGTCAAAAGACCGCGTGAGGTGGTAACCAAAGCAGGTTTATAGTAGTCAAGTACGTTGAGAATGGTAAAATCCTACGACGCCTCGTTAGAGCGGCAGTAGTATGTACAGTAACGCATCCTGCGGCATCCTGCGGGAGCTTAGACTTGCCGACCGCCGTGAAGGAACAATTCATAAGAATGGTAGCTGTTATTGATGCCCTTACAAAGGAAACATCTATAAAAGAAACATGTCGTTGACTAGACAAAGGTAATAAACCACAAGCATAAGAATCCATTCACTCTAGTACTATATCACCAGTTCATACCCTCAACTACGGCTTCTCACTTGTTGCCTAAAGACTATCTGTTCATAAAGTATGTAAGAGAGCTTGCATTGGGGTGATGCCTTTATACAAGGTGCAATAACTAATCAACACCCTCCGCATTTCGACATCAGAACCATGTATTCCTCACATGTTCTCGTCGCCCGTCAATACCCAATCATCTGCACTGCCGCCGCTGGTGAAACATCCAACACGCAAGCCACCATTGCCATTGAAGCATTCTTGGCTACAACGTGGGCGCAAGGCCAGCAGACGTTCCAGATCAATCCTTTGGGTTACAAGCTCACCGTCAAGGGCGCGACAATTGGCGTTGGCGTCACTCAGGCTGGGACCGGGGAGAATCTGGACATTGGCGTGCCGAGTTTGATCAACTACTGGAACGCTATTAATGGCCAATGCTCGGAGCAGACGGGAGGCACGGCGTCTGGCTACGTTGTTTTGTCCGAGGATGGTAATTATGCTGCGTACATTTACTGAATGGGATTTGGTATCACTTTGCTGCCATTTGATCTGGTATTTCGTATAATAAAGCTGGTATCCCCTCTTCCCCGTGTGACAATATTCGACAGATTGCCGGGTAGACCATGGTCGTCACGATGTCGCCAGAGCCAGGTTCTCTCCACCACGTCGGCGAGCATTAAGTAGTGGCTCCAGATGCCGCAGATGCCGCTATCCGACCCGTGGCAGGACACTGTAGCTATATCGATAGCGGCGACAACGGATGAACCGGTGGATATGGATTTCTGTGGTAATTGGCGGCATCAAGCCGGTAGCCGGGCGGCTCGTACGGAGGTCGGATCGGGGAAGACAGACGATGGAGAATTCGGAGGGTGGAGTAATATGGATGGAGCAGACAATGGTGCGCAAATAGCAATGGCTAGAGTAATCAATCAGCGAGTTTCTGTGCGTTCAGTGAGTGATGTGGAAACATATGAGCACGTTTTATTTGCCCCCAAAATTACATCATTGAGCTTTGCGGGGAGATGATGTCAATCTTGAGATGTTGAAATTAGAGGTTGAAAATGAAGACACTGGCTGATGAATGGCTCAGGGCTGCTGTGGCGCTGTGGCGCTGTGGTTGTGGCGCCTCCTAGGGGACCTGTACCTGCATCTGCACCTGCAAGGCCCTAGAAAACTTTGTAGATGCTACTGGACTGTACGGACCCGACATGATTTTCCAGATATTGATGGCCATGAGGGAAGGAGCAAGAGAAGCGAGGTCACGATACACTGATGACGAAATTACCCTCATCGATAGGCGCACAATATTAATTAATTACTCAAAGTGCATCAACTCTCGACTTGACATCTGCCTCAAAACTTTGCGCACGTCAACGACTCAACTCACTCGGCATTGTTCTGCATCAGCTGTCAGTCCAGAACCAAGACCGCTGCGATGGTGCAATCGACACTCTCAATGAGCACCGACTCCTTGGCCTGCAGATTTGCTTGGCCAACAGCCAGCTAGTGGGCGCACAGATGACCGTGGCAACAAAAAGCTGTTGAATCAATCCGTCAGCTTTTGGTCCATCACCGACTGACTCGGAAGCCAACGCCGAGAAAGCGCCTTCTTGGTATTGGATTAGCGCGGTGAGGCCTGGGAGACGTTGCGAGTTGCGAGTTGGCATGGACTGACTGGAGAATCTAGACGCATCGACTCGCCGTCCCACCGAGAGCCAGCGACAATTTGCAGCAGCGGAGCAGATGTGCCTCGGCCCCGTTAGCCCAGTCGACGCCTTTCGATTACAGGTGCTGGGCTGTAAGCGTCACTGCGTCTGTCTGTCCGGGGTGCAGCAGAGAAGCTTCAGCTAACAGCAGATCACCGGCGGCAGTTGGCACCCCAAAACACCACAAACTAAATTAACGCTGCATTGGCATCCTCGCCCGCTCTCGAATTTTCCAGGGCTGCCAATGCAACGCTTGCCCTGTCAAGCCTTGTCCCGCCATCGTCATCACTAAAGAGCGTCTCGCCACGCCTCATTGGAGGCTCTACCTCGCTCAGTCCCCCCAGTGGGGAAGTCTCTCGAGCACGCAATCGCCTAGTCCAGCGGCCAAGTCCGCTCACGGCAGGCTCTCGCAGCCATCACCAGATTTTCTCAGTTTTGGGATGAGTTTGCATTAGATAATGGCATGGTTCTTTTCCTTCTCGAAGACGCTAATGGATTCACAATAGCCATGAACCTACTCGTACTTCATCTGCATCATCGCCGCGTCGTTGATCCTCCTCGCTTTCCACCTTCTCTTGTCCACAGCATTTCCTCTGTCGTGCTGCCTTACACCGAACGCAACGGGAGCTAGCCAGCGAAAACCGAGTGCAAAGCTAGCGGGCTGTTTCCAGGGCTCTCGATTTCGATATAGCGGATAGGGACGCCACATCCGTTGCCAAGCCGCCAGCATTGGACTCGTTCTGGAAGCCCGTCACATCCACGCCAAGCGTCACAAGTCACGCAGCAGAGTCTTGCCCTCTGCTTGTCCATAGCCTCTTTTCTTTTTCCTCCAACAAGTTGAATCCTCTCCATCAAGCACTTGTCTCTGTCAAACACTTCACAATGGGTTATCGCCAGGACTACCTCGGCGACGAGCAAACGCCTTACGATGGCAAGAAGGAGCACAATGACACGCGAGATGTGCCCAACGACGATCTTGAGGGGTCAACGCACATTCTCCAGGACCGTCTCCGCCGCTCTCTGTCTGCACGCCAGGTTCAGATGATTGCCATTGGAGGCACCATTGGAACGGGTCTCTTTCTCGGCACGGGCAAGTCGCTGGCTACCGGTGGTCCAGCTTCGATTCTCATCTGCTACGCCATTGTCGGCTTCATCGTCTTTGTCACGATGCTCAGCTTGGGAGAGATGGCTGCGTTTTTACCAGTGGCAGGAAGCTTTTGTACATTTGCGGGGTAAGCTTTCTTTGCCTTTTGGGTTCGATGTTCAATGTTTCGATGTTTCAATGTTTCGATATTTCGATGTTTCAATGTTTACTGACAGCGGAACCCCGTGCTAGTCGCTTCGTTGACGACGCCTTTGGCTTTGCCCTGACCTGGAACTACTGGTTCAACGACGCTGTTTCGACTGCATCCGATCTCGTCGCGCTGCAATTGATTCTGCAATACTGGACCGACAACTTCCCCGGTTGGGCGCTCAGTCTGATCTTCTGGTTTGTCTTGATTGTTGTCAACATTGCTACCGTGCGTGCATACGGCGAGGTAAGCAAGCATCACAGCTCCAGGCGATCTTTACCAAAGCCAGTTGTAACTGACCATGATACAGCTTGAATACTGGCTCAGTTTGCTCAAAGTCATTACCATTGTCGTAAGTAGCAGTTTCGTTGTTTGTGAGCCAATCGCGAACTCAACTAACTCTCGTCTAGGTCTTCATCGTCATGGGCATCGTTGTCAACTGCGGCGGCAACGCCGAGGGTCGTTACATTGGTGCCGAATACTGGCACATCCCCGGCGCCCCATTCGTCGGCGGCATCGGCGGTTTCGCCTCGGTTTTTGTCACGGCCTCCTTTGCGTGTAAGTAGCGGAAATGCCATGCTCAGATTTGCTTCCTTGGCTGACAGCGAGATAGACGGCGGCACCGAGTCGATTGCCATTACGGCTGGTGAGACAAAGAACCCCACAAAGACGATGCCCAAGGTGGTCAAGAATGTCTTTTGGCGAATTCTCCTCTTTTAGTATGTCCTGTCAGCCTTCTGCAACACGCACGGGTACGGTACTAACGTGTCCCAGTATCCTCTCCGTCCTCCTCATTGGTCTCAACGTCCCCTACGACTACCCCAATCTCAACTCCAGGGAAACACGCACCTCGCCCTTTACCATTGTCTTCCAGATGACTGGAGCAAAGGCCGCAGGCAGTGTCATCAACGCCGTCATCCTTACCAGTGTCCTGTCTGCCGGAAACCACGCGCTGTTCGCCGGAACGAGGCTGCTGTACACCTTGGCCATGGAAGGCCATGCTCCCAGATTCTTCGGCAAGCTCAACAGGAACCAGGTCCCCTGGGTAGCGGTCCTGGCAACGGGCTTCGTTTCGGGACTCTGCTTCGGCTCCAGCTTCATCGGCGCTGGTCAGCTTTGGTCGTGGCTGCAAAAGTATGTGACATTGTCGAATTCGCTCGATATCGTATCGCTAACCAAGTCGCCTGTAGCCTTGTCGGTGTTTCTAATCAGCTCAGCTGGATCGCCATCGGCATCACCTCCCTCCGCTTCCGCGCCGCCGTCGCCCGCCAAGGCAAGACGCATCTGCTTCCCTTCAAGAACTGGACTTACCCATACGGTCCCTGGATTGCCGTTCTGCTCAACTCGTTCCTCGTCCTGATCCAGGGCTGGAGCTGCTTCAGCCCATCGTTTGATGGCGTCAGCTTTGTCAGTTTCTACATTGAACTGCCCATCATGCTGGTCATGTATCTCGGCTGGAAGATTTTCAAGCGAACCAAGTTTGTGCGGCTGGACGAAATGGATCTCGTGACGGACGTGCACACGGCTGAAGAGCAGGTGGAGGAAGAGAAGGGATGGAAAGGAAAGGCAAAGAGTGTGATTGCGTGGTTATTCTAAGCATTAGCGTGTGTGTTGTATTTTGCGTGCGTCTTTTTGGGCTCTTTCTTTCTTCTTTTTTGGCTACACGATGACGATGATTCCCTGGAGTTGGCAGCCAGCAGGATTTGTACAAAGCCGTTGGACATGGACTACTCGGATATAGGTTCTTGATGGTGAACATTTGACACACAACTTACCAAGGCATGCTATTACGGGATCGTCGTGCTTATGAAGTTGACAAGCGCTTGTTTGTCAACGGTGACAAAGGGGGCTCAACATGGCCCAGCAGCCAATCGAAGGTGAGCATTTGCTCCCTAGCGCCAAAGTGTCATGATTTTGGCAGCGAGTTGCTTGCATTTTTAATTAGCAGCGAGGCTATACCCAAAGCACCGGAGGCGGACCAAAGTTAAATAGCCTACCAACATGAGCCGGGCACCGCATCTCCATTCTGGAATCCTTGCCCACATGCTGGTTCGCTGCTGAAATTCCCACGTATGAAGCTTCGGCTTCCGGGTGGAGCTTTCGGAGCTTTGCGTTCGCCCTTGACTAGCCATCGGAGTCCGCCCGCGAGCTGGGTAAGTCAGACCATATACTAGTCGGCCACACAGGCTAGTCGGCCACATCAATCGGGAATCAAGAAGGGAAAAAAAAAAACCACAATAAGGCCGTAATATATTTTTTTAATTATTTCTTTTATTTTAGATTTAAAATATATAATATATATCCTAAATTTTAATAATTTTAACTTTATTAAAGTTCTTAATATATTATATTTTTTATTTTATCTTTTTTTATATTTATATTTTTTTAATTCTTTAATAAATTAATTT
>MDJU01000070.1:0-82104 GCA_001721665.1 Trichoderma pleuroti
CTTAATAAGGCTACTAATTTTAAATTAAATATTTAAGTATTCTTAAAATATTAAAATAAATAATATAATTAATATTATAATAAGGCTATTTAATAATTATAATAATAAGCTTATATAAGAAAAAATATAAAAAGTTATATAATAAATATAGCCTAGTTTTATTAATAATATTAATAATAATAATAACTTTATAATTTATTATTATTATTAACTTTACTTAGGTTAAAATCTTAATATTTTAATATTTAAAAGATTCTAAAAGATTATTAAAAAATTAAAAAAATTATAGTTTTATTTTATAATATAATTAATTTAATTAAATTAGAACCTTAAAGACCTAAAGATAAAGAAAGTAATATTAAAAATAGCTATATTTTAGCTATAATTTAAAGTATTATGGTTTTTAAGGTATTTTAGGGGTTTTAGGGCTAACTTAGAGGCGAAGATAAGAAGTTGGCCACCAAAGGTGGAGCTAACGGGTAACCTTGTAATAACCTGATTGTGACAATACTCTAGTGGAATGGACAACCCGCTATGAATCGATAAATTTGGTCTTCAATACAGGCTAACAGATGTTCAAGGCTCTTCCAACAAAGGAGTCTCTTAGACGCCGTTTATCTTTCTGTTACGTTTCGACTTCACAATCAACTTATCTAAAGGATTCGTTTGCCTCATTAAAGCACAAGCTATTGACACCATTTTTACAGGCATTGTGCAGCGTGCATATGCACTCATAGCACGATACGCAGTCCAGAGCTTCACTATTGGCAGCCTCGTCATTTATTTGAGACTCGGGCTGCCTCTTTGAACGCCGCAGCCAAGGATCGGCCCTTCTAGAGTCTAAAGCGCGCAAGATTTTCATAACCATGGTTCAATTCTTGCCACATGGGCTGCATTGATGTAGCATTTTCTGGTGGGGGAAAAGCGAGCGATGCTTGACCGGTGAGCAGAGACATGAATCCTCCAAACAACCCCGCTTCTCTCTGTCACGGTTCATTTGTGAGAGCGAATCAACATGAAAAGTAAAGATCAGGGCTTCACGGACCTTGGTCACAGCAAAATCACATGTAGCGCTACAAGTATAAAGGTGCACACATGTTTCCATCTCACTCCTTTCTATTCTATTTCTACTCTATAGCTACCTATCAAACTACAAAAGATTTTGAATGAACGGTGATGTGATATGATGTGATTTGACGCAGATTCAAATAAACCGAGTCAGTAGGAGAAGGCTGCCAGAGGAAGGTGGACAACTTCCTCTGGTATATCCTCTTCATTCTTTGGGGGATGGTGGACGGGCGATATGATGAGAGTAGGACCAGCGGGTTTGGATCCTCTTTCTTTTATGTCATGTTGCTATTGGAATTGTTCGTGGTGGAATTAACGAATGCATAATGGAAATGGGGACATGAGGATGAGAGAAGAGAGTCGGGTGCGTGGGTTGGGACGATGGGTGTGTCGATGGTTTTATAGTGCCCTGGGTTCGGGCTATTGAGCATCACGTAAGATGGGTTCACACTAGCCACTTGTGTGATGGTATGATTTCTTTTGTCATAACATTAGGGTTGTATGAATGGAATATAATGTTCTGGAGATGCATGGTGCTGAGTCTGGATGTACTACATGTAGTGTAGTTTCGGTGCGGTGTCACCCGAGTTTCGGTTTTCTGGTTTTGGAAATGCGTTCATAGACTCTCTAATGCTAGCTGCTGCCTGGCTTGCCGTAAGCTCTAGTTTGTTAGAAACTGTTTAATCTCATTGATGTAATTATGCATAATTGGCTGTTACACGTACAAAGTAGATAAAGCAGGTATTGCTCTATCCAGTACATCTGCAACACCACCGACCGCATCAGACCTCCCCTCCATTCCTTCAACTTATGTGACGCCACTGCTCCTTGTGTTAATCCTAGTCGAGGCCGTCTTTATAAGAGCCAGCCACCCCGCCTTTGATCTCTCCACGACATTTCCTAGTCAGGGCACATGCACTCGTATTGCCTAGTGGGCTAGTCTCACACATCAGCATCCGTATGGCTCGTTCTAGGATTCTTCAGTCGAGACTCCGAGCAATGAACAGACGGACAACTTGGACTCGATTCCATCTGCCCCGATGGCAGCGTTGGCCTACATGGTTGACGGGAAGCTCTATCCTCGGACCACTTGCAGAAGTGACAGGCTATAACAAGGTCTGGTTAGGGAGGCAGGTTGATGATCCGGAGCAGGCTGCCATCATCATTCGTGAGTAGTTCAGCTTAGGATTCCATGAACAAGGTATTAACATTAATACGCGCAACAACAACAGTGTGGGCGTCTGCAGAAGCCCTCAAGAATTTCCAAGACTCTCCAGCATGTGCCGAGTTTCTGAAGGACCTGCCTGACAGCGGTGTTGTGTCCGGTGGGCTATTCCAGCGCCTGTCCCTGAATGATGCAGAAAACACGGGCACCGCAGTGTCACCAACAGCATCACGATTCCCTAGCCTCCACTGGCATTATAGCAACGGAAAGGAACTCGAGGTAGAGGGTCGTGTCACGCTGACGACTCTCTTGGTACCGTACAATGACGGTCCCGACCTCGAGCAAATACGTTTCAGTATCGTCAGAGCGTTCAAAGGCTTCGTTCCGGCCGACTGCGAGGACCTACGGCCGCCGCCGCCGCTCTCGCGAGACTCGATTCCGTTAGGAGGGCTGTGGCCAGGCCTGGTGGCCTTTCTACCAAAGCCAGATGGTTTAGTGTGGGCTTGGACGGACACCGGAGACAATGAACAGTGGCAGCCGCCGGGACAACCGGTAGCGGCAGAGGAAAATGGTAGCGGTCAGATGGTTGTGTGCCAGTTTCGCCTATGGAATGGCCTCTATGGCGCCACCCGTCAGCGTGAAGAGGCATCGGCGAAAAATGCCCTGGCAAAGGAGTCATGGGAAACTGTTGTGTCAAACGTGTTCCCCCCGGTTACAGCTTGGGAGCAAGAGCGTTGGGATATCCAGGTGGCGCCGTCCTACCTCTCTCCCCTGATTGATGAAGAGGAGGAAGAGGAGGCAGGAGAGATATAGTTGCCACTTGATCTTGGTCATGAAGAGAGCCGGAGATTTTACGTACTCGAGGCCCACGGAGGCGTAAATATTGAGCTGCGGGGACGGCAATCGTAGGCCATTACATGATATAGCATGATATATAGCACTAAGGAGGGATGATAATGTGTACTAGGAGTATTTGCCGTTATTTTTACTTCAGCTGTCTGCCTCTTCTCAAGGAAGCATGGCCAAAGTTGCAATTTCAAGACAAATCATCCAAAGCACCTAGACCACTCTACAAATGTCCTCCTTGGCCATCGGCACACACCCATGGATACCTTCGCACTTGCGCCTAGTTAAGGAGCTGTCGCCCTAAACTTCTTGTCTCCATTCGCTTCCTCAATAATTTCAAAATCCCAATTCCTGGAAATGCCTTGACCCGCTGTGCCATACAGGTAAAACATGTGCGCGACGAAGAAGACGTAATTCTCTACGTTTCTGCGCGCCCAATTTACGGCATTTACGTTGGCCCAGTGAAGGCACGTCATGAGGTTATCTGTCCACGCCAGGTCAGCATCGTAGCCATTTGCAAGCATGAGAAACAGGACACTTACATGCCTCGCCTACCTGTAGAAACCCATATTGTCCAGTTGTCCCAAACAGGTTGTGGAAAGCCTCGTGGAGGAGCGTTGCACTCTTGGGTAACACGACGTCAAGGCCGGTGCCCGCGGAGATTCGCGCATTGCCGGCCGCGAAAGAGTCTGGACTCGGGCTGGTAAAGCATTGAGGACAGACGATGATGTTTTCGACATTTCGAAGCCCCTTGAGCGCTCCGGTCTTGGTATTTACCTCTAGCTCTTGGATAAATGAGGTGAGACCGAGACTTTCTGCATTGCTGCAGAAATCTCTGCCGGTTGGTGAGAAGTAGTACCCGTTGAAGGGCGCGTATTGGCCTGACCACCAGATCTTATTGTTGGCCTTTGTGCCAATGGACGTCTTGTAATTGGGTATTGATTCAATGGGAACGAGGTTGCCGTTTTGGTCTATGATGCCATTACCTTGATAGTCTTTGGCCGTGTCGTCTTGCGTCTGCTCTATAAGCCAAGTACTGTCGCAAAAGATATAGCGAGAGTAATTTATAGGATATGTAGGAGTACCGTCCGGTTTCAATGCGAATGAGAAGAAATCGAAGACCCATTGAAAAATTTCTGGCCGCAAAGTCAGTCCAGTTGAGATCAACCAGGGATCGGAAAGGTGGTGGCCTGGTTGTTGATACATACTCTGAATGTTTTTGGCACCTGATGGGATATTTGCAGCCTCTCTGACTCCGAAGAAGGTTATGAACGCCGCTCTGACCTTTGGTTCCGTTTCATACCTACCAATGGCTGCAAGAGTCGTTTGGAGGGCATAGTTGATTTCGACCATCCAGTTGTTCATAGTTGCGGTATAGGCATCGCAGCCGCCGTTGGCTGTTCCCCCCTGGATTATGAAGAGCTGATCAAGCGTACTGGCGCCTAGTACAGTGCATAGTAGGACGCCGAAGAGGGCTGGGACCATGCCCAGGCGAAAGAAGTGTTTCGCCATGGCCTTTGAGAGCTTAGGATAGACCAAAGGTGAAGAGTCTTTGACCTTGATGTCGGTTTTGCATGCAACGACCCAAGGAAATAAGGGTGAATGAGTCCCTGTGGCATAGAGTATGGTATCTCCTGGTGGACGGGATGACTAGACTCCTGACACACAGATGCCTAATCATATGCAAGAAAATCGCTTGCCATCCAAAAGACCAAGTGTGACGTTGTAATCTCAGAATAGGCAAAATGCCTCTCATCAATATCCTGCGGAAGTGTACCTCTTAGCCATCATCCACCATCTGATACCGCATGCTTGGTCCCCACTCTCCCAGATCCTTAGAGCAAAGGAAATGAGTGTACAATAGTTATACTCAATAGACTAGAAGGGTTACAATGAATTGCTCCTGGAGGAATTTGATAGCTAGTGGTCCAATGGTCCAACATCATCGGCCGTTGCATCACACCATCTCTCCAATAGCCAGTCGCAAGCTTGATGAGGCACCACTTAATCATGAGACATTTCTCAATAATTGGTGGTGAGATATTTCGTCAGCCACCTCTTCATCCTTCAGATTTTAGTTACAACAATACACCAAAATGAAGTGAGTTTATAGAGTAAAGTGGAGTCTCTGAGTTGCCGTTACATCCGTCGTTGAACAAAAAGTGCCCAGGTTGCCGTGTGGTGTAATGTGTAATCAACGACGGGTAAGCCAAGAATAGCTCGGCAGCATGAATATTCTCAATGGACTAGTATTATACCGAAGTTGCCAAAGTAGGTTCTTTTCACCATCTCACAAAGAAAGTTGGCGGATCCAACTAAACAGCAGAGATGCAAAGGAGATGATTACTCGAAAAGGAAATTACAGGTAGCCTATATATACCAATGTTGCCAAAAACAATCCTTCCGGGGAGCGGCAGCAATCCTTCCAGACTACGCAATCCTTTCGAGTACCAACAATCCTTGAACTCTAAATACAACCCTTCACGGCTGTAAGCTCGTGAGTGTAATTTGCGCCAGATTCCCGCAACTCTCGTCTTGGCGACCCAATTCTCCGATCTGTACGTTATGCCAGCTCCAGCAAGTTCAATTTCACTTTATTATTACTGAGTAGTAGATTGGCTTTACTCAACATGTTTCAGAAGCACACCGTCAGTTTCCACGGGTTGTAGCTCTCAAGCTTAAGCATAGTTATAGCCTTCAACCTTGCCATTCTCTTCACCTACCCCGCAGTCAATGGACTTCCCGAAGGCTCCGTTCCTCGTAGAAATAAACATGCACGACGATGCTAGCGCTGGGCTGTTGACAGGGGTTCTGCGGGGCCAAGGAGAAACCGGCAACTGGATGCCGATCAGATCAGGGGCCGGGATGAAGCCACAACTCCACTGCGGAAGCCAGCTCCCGGCTTTTCCCTAAATGGTATGTATTT
The DNA here is from genome assembly GCA_001721665.1 of Trichoderma pleuroti. Taxonomy (NCBI): domain Eukaryota; kingdom Fungi; phylum Ascomycota; class Sordariomycetes; order Hypocreales; family Hypocreaceae; genus Trichoderma; species Trichoderma pleuroti. The sequence continues at coordinate 6,006 of MDJU01000070.1, forward strand.
CCATGGATCGGAGTTGCTGTCTATTCACGATTGATAGCTTGACGGGTCTTGGGCAGCTAATCACTTTGTGTGGAGAGAGAGTCTATGCTTAGCATGTCACTAGTTACGGATCATCTGAAAGAGGTTAATGTACGTACATCCAGCAGAGATGAGGGACGGTGAAGTTAATAGCAAGCTTGAGAGTGGATAGAAGAGTAAACTTGGTCCTCCACTCCCTGGTCCAATCTACCGCGCGATGTTCTGACCTTGCACCATACTGAATTATATTTATCAAACAACAAAAGAGAAATTACTCAAGAACTCTCTGCACCGGAAACGCATACGTCATTAACAAGATGAGTAAGATGGAACTAATTAGATTGTTTTGCTATCCAGTTGACTAACTAGCTCAGAGGTTCTCTCTGCACAGGATTGCAGGTATGCTTAAGCTAGGAGTGGCAAAGAGAAAAGTCCAATCCTACCCCCAAGTTCTAAGCCCCTGTCGTCACAATCTTAATCAAAATGCCCTCGGGCGTGTACCCAGTAGGGTAAGTCGTGGCCGAGTATGCCGGGTTGGAAGCGTTATAAACGACACCGAGCGAGCCGCCATCAGTGCCACAGCCAATGAGAGCAGCAGCTTTCTGAGCAGCAGTAGCGCCGGTTCCACCGTCAATGGTATTGGCGATATCAGCATAGAGAACGCTGCTATCGACGGTACCGTCAATGTGCTTTGCGAGGACCTGAACAGTGCCGTGGGAATAGAGGGTCCACTCGGCACAGTCAGGGGCATCGGCTGCAGACATTGAGAACAGGCGTCCGGCCTTGGTTTGTGCTCCGTATGCGCGGAGATACGCCGCAACATAGGATACATCAGCAACAGCGACATCTTGAGGCGTGTTGTCAGGAGCAGTGTAGCAGAGGAGGTCGCTCGTCTCAGTGTCGTCGCAAATCTGGGCAGAACGCGGAGACACGAGAGACTTTGGGGCAGCAATGGCGGTGCCGACGAGCGCCAAGGAGATGATGTGGGAGAGAGTTTGAGAGAGCATCTTGATTGAAGTGATAGCTGAATGCCTGCAGTGATGGTATGAGAGATATTCGATGTGACTACCTTGGCGAATGAAGCAATAAAAGCAAAACGATTCGAAGCCACTGCCTTATTTTATAAAAGTTCGGAACACAGCATGAAGCACAGAGTATATGGGGATTCTACTTTGCCAAAATGTCTCAACACTTGAGCGTCGGCCTGTCGCTGCCGTTATCCTCATAACACCCTGCGGAGCTGGATCGATGCTCGGGGATGACTGAAGACGGTTAAATGCAGGGGAGTCGATGTAATCCTACGCCGATGCAATGTAACACAGATGCGATCCTACGTTGATGGATCCTACACGATGAATCCCACCTCGATGCAATAACATGGTCAGACAATCCCGCACTAACACAATCCTATAATTATGCGATGGTATGTATTGTTGGATAATTCTTTCATGGTATGGGTATAGCAATGAGAAATGCAACCCTACAACTGACAATCCTGCTCGGATACATAGATAGAGTCCGATACATCCGTTTCATTTTTACAAAAGTCATAGGCCCAATCTGCATGAATGAAAAAAGGTGGCATCGTCATACCAAAGATAGTTCGATAACATCAGGCAACAAAGAGGGACTTGTGTAAAAAGTTGGTTCAAATGGTTCAAGGATTGCATTCTTTAGGATTCGGTTTAGCCTAAGTTGAGAGGTAACCTGACTATTGTAAGACCGGTTATGCAGCCCGCGGCAGAGCTGTTCCGCAGTCGTATTTGCGTCCATAACATCAATATCATGGAAGATGTCCTTCCCCAGGTCTCATTTTTCATCCCATTTTCCCATGCAATGGACTCGAGTCAGGCTTCTAGAGCAACATGACTGGTCCTTTGCCTCTGTTTCTAACTCTGCTGGCCGCACAAGGCTCACTTGTGCGGTTAGCCACGCTACTACATCTTCCCGCAAACGTAACTGCGCTCCCCTATGATCCAAGAGTAAGTCATTGATGTTTTCTTTCAACTTTTTCATGTCAAGTTGAGGATGCTGCTGACATCTGGTAACAGCCGGCACCATCGTACATGGTGGACAACCAGCACAACTATTACCACACAGCTCCCGACAAGGGGAAGCAGAACGGCCCAGTATGGCGTTACTCGGGCAGCCTGGAAAAGTTCATGACCAACCTTGGCAAAGGAACCGTGATCCGTGGCGGTTATGCCGGATTTAACGGCACCAAGAAAACCAATTTCAAGGCACCCAAAAAACGGCAGTCTTCTGATGACTATTGGCTGACAACTCTTGCGCCTTTGGGAGCTGTAAGTTCAATAACCCCATCTTTTAATTATAATGGATATTAATGTGTAAGGAAAGCAACCTCTGGCTGGGGGAAACGATTATCAATTCTTCCGCAATGTTGTCGATGACTTTGGAGCCGACAACTCTGGAAAAACAGACACAACTGAGGCCCTCAACGCAGCCGTAGCCAGCTGGAACAAGAATTCAGTTGGAGGCAACCAGACACGATGCGGCGAGGAGTGTGGCAACACCTTCTCACAGGGTGCCATTGTCTACTTTCCGCCGGGCACGTACAAGATCTGCTCCCCAGTGATCCAATACTATTATACGCAATTCATTGGAGATCCCAATGATATGCCTACAATCAAAGGTTGTGACGCTTTTACGGGTATTGCACTATTTGACACAGATCCGTACATTCCTCTGGAATCAGGGGCACAGTGGTATGTGAACCAGAATCAGTTCTTCCGCCAGATCCGCAACTTCGAGTTCGACCTCACCGACATGCCGGAATCCACGGCGGATCAAGGACAAGATCTGGTGCCAACGGGAATTCACTGGCAAGTCGCCCAGGCCACCTCGCTGCAGAATCTCATCTTCAGCATGCCAACGACGAGCACTACAACAGCCGTTGGTATCTTTTCTGAGAATGGCAGTGGTGGCTTCGTGTCCAGCCTCATCTTTGACGGTGGCAACATTGGTTGGCGTGCAGGTTCGCAGCAGTACACGGCTCGCAACCTGCAGTTCAACTTCTGTAACACGGCCATCCAGATGGTCTGGGACTGGGGTTGGACTTGGCAGCAGATTGATATCAATGGCGGCTCCATTGCCTTTAACATCTCGGGCATTGGAGGCGACACGGGGCAAGGAACTGGCAGTGTGTCCATTATTGACACTATCATCACCGGAACAAAGGTTGGCATCTTGACCAACAACGCTGGAACCTCCCCCAACATTGTGCTAGACAACACCGTCTTTGATGGAGTTACTAGTCCTGTCTTGATCGACGGTGGCAGCACGCTGCTGTCTGGCAACTCCGACTTGTGGGCGACGGGCAAGCGATACAATGGATCAGCTGGCTCATCACAGACCGGCGATGTGACAGCACCAGCCAAGGCCAAGGGACTATTAGATTCCAAGGGCTTCCTCTATGTCCGTGAGCGACCCCAGTACGAGGACCAGAGTGCCGGTTCCTTCTTGGTGGCCACCACAGACGGAGGATGCAAGAATGATGGCTCTGGCGACCAGCAATCCTGTATCAACTCTTTCTTACAAAAAGCCCTCAGCGGAGGCAAGATTGCCTACTTCCCAGCTGGCATCTACACCGTGGGTGGTACAGTTGTCATCCCGGCAGGCTCAAAGGTCCAAGGCTCGTCATGGTCACAGATCCAGGGGTCGGGTTTCTACTTCAGCGACATGCACGACCCCAAGGTCATGATCCAGGTTGGCAATGAGGGTGACGTCGGCACAATGGAGATTGTCGAGATGCTGTTCTCAGTCAAAGGCAACACGGCTGGCGCCATCCTAATGGAATGGAATATAGCAGCGTCCGATCAAGGAGCAGCAGCCATGTGGGATTCACACTTCCGTGTCGGGGGTGCTCTGGGATCGGATCTAGATCTCGCCACATGTCCCAAGTTTAGTGAGAATCCTGAGTGTATCGCGGCGTCACTCATGTTTCATGTTACGCCTCAGGCCAACGGCTACTTTGAGAACGTATGGGCGTGGGTGGCAGATCACGACAATGACCAGTCCATCTTCAACCAGCCAGACTCAACCATCACGCAAGTTGCCATCTTTGGTGCTCGCGGTATGCTCATCGAGTCTCAGGGCCCATCGTGGTTCTACGGCAGTGGCTCTGAACACTCTGTGCTGTACAATTACCTGCTCAGCGGAGCCAAGAACGTCTACATGGGCCATATTCAGACAGAATCGCCTTATTTTCAGCCGGTTCCTGGTGCTCCAGCTCCCTTTGATGCCGCTGCGAGCTTTCCAAATGATCCTGACTTTAGCCACTGCACTTTCATAGCTGATACGGATAATGAGCAGTGTCGCTACTCCTGGGGCCTGCAGATTATCGACTCAACCGATGTCATTATCCATGGTGCTGGGCTGTACAGTTTCTTCAATGCCTTTTACAAAGACTGTGAGGACACAAGAAACTGCCAAGAGAGTATTCTAGAGGTCAAGGGTTCGACCGGTGTCGTCATCTACAACCTGTTTACTGTGGCTATCGTCGACATTGCTAACGGTATTGACGGCACTAAGATCCTACAGAGTGATGGAAACCAGCGCGGCTACACAACCGAGGTCAGTGTATGGCTGCCGCTTCCTGGAGCTGACAATGTCAACATCGTGTGGCTTGGCACCGGGATATGGCAAACGCCGACGGTGTCCTGCTCGTCGGCGCCTTGCATGTTGATTCTACCTACAAGCTCGCTGTCGTCAAACACCACAATATCGCCGAGCCGGTATGTTACCTCGTTTGAATACGGCGGAATCGGGCCCACGTCCATCGCCGGCATTGGCAATACCAGCGTCTTCAAGACGACCACTACGACTGTCACCATCACAATCCCGACCATTATCACAGGCGGCATTCCCTACTCCAACGTCAACGTGACGGGGACGGGGCCAACGCACATCACCATCTATCCCAGCGTCAACCTCCCGCCTGTAGACATTCCGTTACCCGATGGCAGTGGTAGCACAACTACACGCAAGGTCACGCTCCCGCCGTGGCCAGAAGTCGACGGCGGGCCCGGCTCAGGGATCTTTACAGACCCGGGAACGGAACCGGTGCAGAGCTCTGGCACTTCTGGCAGCTCTGGTGGCAACTCTGGTGGCAGCACGACTTATTACACTCCGCTCGGTTTCCCCGTCACGATACCCAAAGCTACTGTTATGACGGTGACGTTCCCAGCTTCGACAGGAGCCATTACAATCTCATGTCCAGCTACAACGTCTGTCGTGTTCAAGACGCCCGCCATTGCTGTTGGTACCACATGTACCAACTCTAACCCCTTGACGCTCTATTTTGCCTGCCCAACCACAAAGGTCTTTACATTCCTCGCAGCTACTACGGCTGAAGCTTCAGTGGACTGCTCTCTAGTTACATCGTGGAGCACTGGACAGGCCGACTCTACGACGCCGTTGCCCATCTTCGCCACATGGCCGCTCTTTGGCCAGATTGTCCCCATCACGACAACCGTCAGCAAGCCCCAGCCCACCGACGATGGTGTGGTTGTACCCTGCAGAGCGTGGTTCTTCTTCATCTGCATCTCATGGGGCGAGCTTCACATTGGCGGCTGGCACTGGATCTTGCCGCCGGGCATCTACGGACCCGGTCCTCCACCAGCCGGCTTGATCAGATGGCCTCCTGGTGTTACTATCAAAGGGAATTTGCCAGATTGGCCCAAGATCACCATTGGTGAAGACAATCAGATTACAACGGATGATGAACCTGAGTGTCAGACAGAAACTGCCGAGGCATGCATCACCACGACGTTTGTTTCGGCTTCGAAAACGCTCTCGTCAGCTTCAACATGCGAGACCATCTCAGGCTGTTCCATCACTGTCTCTGACTCTTCCACCACTGAAGTCATTGGTACTCAGACCCCTGCACCAATTGGCACTTGGTATGATGAAGTCTGGTCAACCGATGACTTGGGCCAAGCCTACACCAACTCCGTTCTCTCAGTCTTGGGCGCCAGCCTCGCCGCTGCCAGGGCCATCTCGGGAGGAACAACCATCAGCTTCACCTCAGGCCCTACAGCCGGACCAACTTGCAATGGTGGCACAGCTGCTTGCGGAGGAACAATATGCTCTGGATACTGGTGTACGCCCATTCCTACAGGCTATCCGCCCGGCTATCAGGATCCCAAAGATCCCAGCTCGGGAGGCTTCTCGGCGCCCACAACAAGCGTTGGCTCAAGTACCTCATCAAAGTCAATCCAGAGTAGTAGCCGCTCGTGTACTGCCACTGATGTGTGTAACTGCAACGAAGATGGATGTGACGAGTGCTCGCCTGCCTGTTGTGCCAACGGCACCTGCTCGACAACGAGCTCGAAGCCTCCTCCGGCCTCTTCTAGTGCCGATCCTTGCGCCAACTTTGATTGCCGGGCGTGCGGATCTCCCTTTGATGATCCATGCTGCATGTCTTCTCATTGTCAGGATAGGGTAGTGTTCACACTTGGTGGTGGGAGGGTAACGACGGTGGCGTCAGTGTCGGCGTCAAAGACGTCGTCTTCAGCTAATAGGGTTTCTTCAACGAAGCGATAGAGGACATGTAGAGTTTGTCAAGTTGACCACAAGGCAAATAGTACACGATATTTCGTTTGTTCAATGCCACTGCATCTTGTAGAAAAAAAGCGTTCGAACCATGCGTTTCATCAATGCCAACCCCCTCTCCAGTAACGGACTCCCAGTTTGTCATTTCGCAGATTTCACTGCTTGGTACAGGGGTAGCTCAGCGTCAACATTTGCCCCTGCCCCTACCAATCAAGGTAATATTTTCTAATTACGGCATTGCAGCGCTTCGTCTAGTACCGTATTCTTTGTGTTAAGTTCCTCATGAGAGCAGCTTTCCCATAGTACGCATATGCTGGATGGTGTGACGCACTTTGCTAACAAAGGTCCCATGATGCGATTACACTAGGTACGACTTGAGTCTTTGTACTCCGTAATGATTGGTGTTAAATGTAGAATCAAAAATTGAGACTTGGAGGTTATACATCGAAAAAAAGAAGCAACTAGACAAAGACAAGGGGGGAACAAAGAAGCAGTCGACCGTGCAAGACAAAGAAGGAACAAAGATCACAAGACTCATTTTTCAGCCTATAGCAAGCCAAGGAAACAAGGGGCGCTTGTCAAACGTAACTCCTACTAGAGTTCGTGTATTCGGAGGTATTCCATATCAATATATCCAAGTACGGCCTACTTCCTAGTACCTGTGTCCTGACTGATTCAATAACCAGTGGCTGTCAGGGCCGGCGAAGGAAGAATAGCCAGCGTCTGATGAAACGAAGGGTATTTATTTATAACTACACACGCAAATGGAATGTGGCCACATCAAGGCGTATATAAGAACGACGTGACCCTCTGCCTATTTCTTCCAAGATTGCCTCGCATTACCGAACAACTTGATACAAGATTGAAACACGCTAATATGTCACTATCAGCCAAAGGTAACGTAACCCATAATCCATTCTATTCGTGACGCAAAAGGATCGGCTCTAAGATCGTCTGGCATAGAGAAACTCCTGTGCGACTTGGTCATCGGTGACGACTTAGAAAGGGTTGAAGCCATCCTGAAGGAAGGAGTTCATCCAAATTTCAAAGATGAGCTCAGTTCCAAAACGCCTCTACATATCGCGTGCATAAGAGGAAACCTCGGTATTGCCAAGCTACTCCTCAAATATGGAGCTGATCCAATTGCAAAAGATGGATCTGATGCAATACCTCTCCATTATGCTTCCCAGGGAGACCATATCGAAATAAGTAAACTGCTTCAGGGTTACTGGCTTATTTCACAAGTCAATGAGGGATCTTTAGGCCGTCTTGATGAGTTTCCACAGGCATTTTCTATTGTTTGGCTACTCTAATAGCTATATCAGATTCTGAATTTCATAGTAGATATACTAGTTATAAGCTACTTGACTATAATTTACTCTTTTAAAAAGCTGTCATAACTAGCTGTTCGTTGAGAGATTAATGTGTGATGTAATGTCAGCCTCCACTATATGTAATTATGACAAACTGATTGATGGGAACATATCTATTCGTATATTTTGCGTATCATAATTCTTTACAGCACGTAGGTATTTAGGAGAAACGCACTTATGTTGAAGCTTCCATCTGATGAAGGGAAATCAGTATTTGCTGTAACTATGGCTTTCGTGTATGTATAAGAAAGTGAGGTTCTTCTGCCACGTTATCCTTAAAATAATGCCAGCCTATACACCTTTCATAGGGCTTGACACGGGAGATGTAAATATTGTCCATTACGCTTTTGGAAGCTCGGATAGTAGAGAAATATACTGGGTAGCTATAGTAACGGATACTAGAGAAATATAGCTATAGTAGTAGATACTTGAAGAACTGCGTTGTTGCAGCATATCTTAATAAGTATCTGTTCTTGAAAGGCCTTTCTTCGCATCAGGTCCCGATCTTGAACTTTACGTAGACGATGTGGTGCTAGACAGCTACTCCCTAGGTACGATTACGGCCTTGGGAACTCATGTCGGCGGATCACTTGGGACACTAGTATTTTTCCATCCAAAGCCCAGGGCTGGCTTGTATTTCCATTTCCCTTATTGCTCGACACCTTCTCCTTGAAAAGACCTTCTCGTCTGTTATTTCAGACGGGCAAGGTCTCCATGCGAGTATACGGGTTTTGTTCAATGAGATGTTGAGATCGGGTTTATGGGATTAACAATTATACATATTTTAAGAATGAGAGGACCTTCTCAAAGAAGCCTTTGCTACATTGTTATTTCTTTCTGAATTCCTATGCATATGGAAAGATGACCTTATTTTTCTTGGGTCGGGAGGATCTCAGTCGGGTGAGTGATGGAGACGGGGTAAATTAACGCCTTAATTGCGGTAGCGGACTGGGTACTATAAGCCTATGAGAATGTAATCTGTAATATCAGTACGTAGATGGTATCTTTTATGCATTATCTATGACAAAATACACATATATAAGGAGAAACATCAAGTTAGTTATATTCAGGTTTCAATCTCATAGAGAGAAAACAAGATTTGCGGCAACTACGGCTTTCGCGCATATATAAGCAGATGGGGTTCGTCTCCAGTCATCGTTATCGCAAATGCCAGCCTCCACAGCCTTTGGCATAAAGTTTTCCACTTCCGAGAACTCTATGACAAAGCCCGCCTGCTTCAAGGCGGTAACATAATGCTCCTCCGACATGGAAGTCAACAGCGCTCTCTTGCCCAGCCATTTCTCCGGGGCAAGTTCGAGATCAACTGGAACTGTTCCCAGAATAAAGAATCCACCAGGCTTCAGCCAATTAAACACCCTTTGTATCGTCTCTCGTATCTCATCCTGTGAAATATCCACAAGCAGAGCAAAATACGACGTCACAGCATCATAGCTCGCTTCTTCCGCCTCAAATTTGCGGACGTCAATCTGCTGAAAGGTCGCACAGGGCACCGATTGGCGAGCGGCAGAGAGCATTTCTTCGGAAACATCAATTCCATGGACAAGGTGATTGTGAGGAGCAGAAGATAGGACCAGGGCAACAGGACAGCCCGTTCCGCAGCCAATGTCGAGAATTTTGCAACCTGTGCGGGGAAGATGAGAGAGGAGCCACTCGAGAGACCTTTGCTGGGCTGGAATGTCGGCAAATGCCTTTTCATATTTTGCACCGATTGCATCATACAAAGACGCGATGGTGTGTGTAACTTCGGCTTCAGAAGATGCCATGATCGTAGAGATGGGTCGGGTGTATTGGGTGTAAATTGTGTTGATGTTGATGCTCCCAACTATCATTCCAGTCAAAGTGTAGACCGCACAAGTAGTATATATAGACGATATTGAAGGATGGAAGCTAATTCAGCACTAAAATCCACTGCATACGCAAATATTTATTAAAGTACATATACCCGGAGATCCAAAGCGTATTTGCCAACCCCGCCTCCAATTGCACGTAGGTATGTGAACCCAACTTATGAGTCAAGCGGTGTGACTCAAGCTGACTGTGATGTCAACAATGCGGAACAGCCATCTTCAGGTGAATAAACGAGCAGCACATGTTCATAACCTAGTTACAAAGGGAACATTTGAAGTCTTTCCACGAACCAAAGGCATCAATATCATTGGGCTTACCTCTTTTCTATTAGAAAACTTTTCCTAGTTCTAAATTTCATGTTTCCATGCCAAGCACCCCATCTCAACTACAGCAGGAAGCTCCGCCACGAAAACACTGATAGATAGATAATTAAAATAAAGTATTCTGTAGGATATATCGATAATATTACTTGTTTTTGCGGTCATTAAAAATGAAGCCACCAGAAGATACTGTTAGCCTCACACGGGGTCAGATCAAACGTATCACAAGGCGAACTGTATATAAGATTCGAAATTGTCATTTCCTTTACGTATGTCAATTGTGTTCTACTTCTTCAAATCAATGAGCATGTTTATTTCCATAGTCACTCTAATTCTAGCTATGAACTTTCCCTGTGTGCGCTAATTCGTTATTTTCTAATAGCGTTCAAAAGTCTGGACTCTGGGTGGCCCAGAACAATACCGGAGTCTGTATGTGTTAATAAAATACCTCATAGCTAATACCAGAGAGACGTACCAATTGCAATTTGTTGGCCGGTCATGGAAGTATTCTTAGCCGCTGTGATAAAAACATCGGCACAATCATCGAGATCAGTCTATAAAGTCAGTGAGTTTCTTGGGGTCGTGCGGGTACGACCTCTTCTCATACCTCGCGCCTTTATGTCGATACCGATTTTATCGCGTCGATGTTTGCTCCTCCAAATTGTTGTCCCTGCCAAAAAGAAGTGATGAGCGTATGCAAGCAAGACAAGTCAGGGGACACATGAGGACAAACCCATTCAGTCAGCAGCAGACCGGGAAGAATAGCATTGATTCGAATCTTTGGTCCTTGTGTGTATGCGAGGTTCTTCATGAGATGTAGACCAGCAGCCTTGGTGACTGAGTAGGCCATGCTGCTACCGGCTTGGGTGGTTCCCTGTATTCATGTCAATTTGGTCAAAAAGTCTATTCCGTAGGCGTCTCGACACTTTTGCTTACCGCAACAGAAGAAGTAATCAAGTAAACACCGCCCTCGGGATTCGCGTTAAAGATGGGCGTGGCTTCTTGAACCAGTTGCAGGTGAGACATGACGTTGACAGCCCAACACTAGAAGCCTGGTGAGCCGCCATATGTTTCATATCCTCGTCTGGTGCAGTCAAGTTACCTTGTTCCATTCTTCATCGTTCAGGGCATGGAGATTGCTGAATCGAGACATCTTGGTCCAGCCGGCATTCGCCACGATAATGTCAAGTCCGCCCAGGTTCTTGACTGTTTCTTCAACGAGACGGACATTATCCTCCCTCTTCCCAGCATCCTATTACGCATCATGTGAGCCCTTCCCAATATTCGTGGCGCATATCTCATGGCTGTGACAGACTTACCCCTTGAATGACAAATGTCTTGACGGGATATTCCTTCAAAGAATCAGCTACTTTCTGAGCAGCGTCTGCATTGGAGACATAGTTGATGGCGACATTGGCTCCCTCTTCGGCGAACTTCTTGCAGATGAGAGCTCCAAGGCCTCTTTGCTGGTTGTCAGTACGAGAGACATCCCCATGAACTAGATTTTGCCTACCTGGAGCCACCAGTCACCAGGACGTTTCTTCCCTTGAGCGAATAAGGCATTTTGATTGTTAAAAATTGAATTGAGGATGAAAAAGTCCTGGAGGGGTTTGTGTTGCATCGAAGTATTATATCTCTCTCTGTTCTATCTGACCCCGCAGAAGACTCAGTCAGGCTCGGCCCCGCAGATCGCACCGCTGCCGGGGCAAATAATAGGCCAGCGATGTTTCCGTGCTGTTGTTTTTATCGATTGTAATCAATATGGTGCCCCGGCAAAAGATGTGCATCTAATATTCTGGTTAAAGGCTGCATGTGTATGATTCTGTGCCGCATATGTTGCTGCTCATGATCGAAGCCAGTCTAGATTATTGATCATATGAGATTGCCAGCGTTTATAAGCAAGGACAATAACCGAGGATGTAATGTGGAAGCCAAGATTTCAAATCATGATTAGAGTATATTGATGTTACGCAGTGGTACTCTATCTTTACAGCTATTTGTGCAATCTCCCAAGAACAACTATTGTAACCACCCCAACTTTTGAGATACCATTGAAATCCGCACACCTGATGAAAGCGATGGTACTTACATTTTCACAGGTTCCAAATATCCAATGGTAATAACCTCTCCCTCTGGATTCTGCCACTCAAGCTTCTTCACCTCTCGAGTCTGGTCGAAATGCGTCGATCCATAACGCAGATACGCAGCAAACGACCCTTTTTCATTATCTTTGTTAGAATTCTCCTCGGCATCCTATAGATCAGCAAGCATGTTAATCTTTAATCCACCGTTGCCTGGCCCGTGGGGAAGCTTCACCATGGACGTATTTGCGAGCAAAGATGTCACAAGAGCCTCAGCCTCGTGCCATGATTTGTCCACAACAGCAGCAGCTCCAGAACGAGGTAGTGAGAAGAGACGGAATTGGAGCTGTGCATCCCAGTCGGTAAGTGTCTGAACCTGAAACATTTCGTCTTTGGCGTCGAATAAGAGCATGTGCTTCTCATACCACTCCGCGCCATTGAAGCCGTCGTTGGGGTCGATGAGCTTTCGAAGACGCTCGGCACACATATAATGGGCTACATAGTCGGAAAACTTTTCATTGTCCATCTTTATGCTTTTTAAAGCGGGAGATTTCACCTGAGGGCGGAATATAGGCAAATGCCGTAGCAACGGATGCTTGTGGAAGCCCGTCGCGTTGGTGACTCCCTCAGTCCAGAGCGCAACATAGATATCGTGCCATCTCTTGATGAAGGGGTTGTTGCGTTTCGTAGCCAAAAATCCATTGAGTGGAGTATAAGTGTCTGGCAAGTGCATCAAAGCCAGTGCACTGAGTTCATAAGGCGAGGCGGGATCCTCGATCCTCTTCCAACAAATATCATCGACGTGCCGCAAGAGGAGGAGGCCAACGTCCATCCATATACCTCCGTATTTCCAGAGTAGCGGTAGACGAACCAGGTCTCCCATATGAGCCTTGTGGCCATCCATGGTACCGTCAATAAAAGTCTTTGGGAAGAAGGACTCTTCAGCATAATGAAAGACGTTTGTTTCTGAGCCATTGACACAATCCACTATGTGAACAGTCCAATCGAGGCCCAACCGACGGACCCAATTAATCACATTTCGCTGTGACCAAGGTCTCATCTGCGCAAAGCCCGTATGCCAGAAATCCCAGATGTTCTTGTCCGAGGTAACAGGATGGCGTTTCTGCAGGGAAGCGGCGATCTCCTCATCTGTGCGATGGTCAATCTTTTCAGAGGATATGTGTTTACTTCCATTTGGCGGGCGTGACTTGAGAACTTGTACTGGTATGTCGACATTTGCCGACCGAGAACTTGGTTTATCGTCAAGCATGATTGCTTTTGTTTTGAAAATTCTGTGGTAGCGTAATAGATGCAGTTCAAGTGTTGAGCCTGGGATGGACTGCTTCTTGATGTCTCCCACTTATACGAAGAGCAAGCTTTTCAAATCTTTGAACCACCATCTCGTTGCTACGTTTACTCCAACATGTAAGATACCAAGTTCACGTATGAGCCAAACATCCTACGAAATCAGTAACGTTACAACAGAGTACAGGTCTATATAGATTCTCCAAGGGGCAACAGTTCGCGTGACTGGGGCGATACGTGTGATCTAGATCTATCCGCGGAGGAACGGATAGTCTCTACACTGGATGAAAAAGGAAATACGTGTACATGGTCTGTGGATCCTAGTGTCTATATGATTTATATAAACAGCTTCCAGATCCAGCACATGCTTACTCGTATTCCTCTCTTGGTCAGTAAGTACATGTAGCTTTCCTGCTCATGCATTTACCCAACAATTTTGTTTGTTCAATCCCAGCCGATGATCTTGAGCTTGATGATGGCCACTATGCCCGCCACCATACCACATAACGACAGTTTATCAGGAGATACTACTATGCGATATCTACTCCGTATTACCGCGGATAAAGGAGTTTATATGCAAAGGCAATTGATTCTCTCAGGATATAATAATGTCTGGTGTTCCTTCAATCTGCTCATTCTACCCCATTTTTCACAAAATCCCTCACGAGTGTGGTAGACCAGCTACATGGATTTGCAACATTCAGTGCAGCTTTGACAACGTAGTATATGGTGATAATACTCCTTATGGATGGTACTTATGTTGTAGTACGCCCCCGGACCCAGCTCTTACTCTGCGCCCCGCGGGTTCAAGTCATGATGCAAATAATACGCAACCCAAGGGGGCATTCCTAGATATTTATCTCCATAGTTGGAGAGTGGGAAAGGGTAAATCCTTGTTCAACTGGACATTATTAGCTAATTGACTCCGAGCTGGCAAGGGTCTTGCGCTTAGAAATTCAGGGCCTGCCCCATTGGTTAACGATACTCTCAGTTCATCTCCAAACAAAGGTGCTACTCCTATTGGTGCAACGGAATCTAGGTGGCGTCCATTTGACTCGATGACAGCAAATAGGCATGTCGAATAGACATGTCAACAGCACTTTACATAATCATCATTGTCCGAGTATGGCCTCATTCTGGCGACTTGCATCGGCTCAATAACGCAATAGACCCGCATCCGAGGTCCTGCGTACGAACCCGCATCCAAGTTCCGCCTTTGAAGTTCCGCATTCAAAGTCCCGCATTTGTCAGCTCCATTTATTTGGAGAGTCTGCTCTCTCCCATAGGGCTTCAATGAGGCCAGTCCGTTGTATCTAGCAAGTAAGTAAGTGATTAGTGAACAGTATTGAGAGCACTTCCCCAAAGTAAGAGATGATTGGACCGAACCCATATACAACGCTATCAGGAAGAGCGAAGAAGAGTTGTAGATTTATAATCAGAAGGTGTGAATTGTGTGAAGAGGCATGTATATAAGTCAGTTGATAGGGAATGGCCTTTAAAAATAAAGAGCCAGAATCAAGCGATAGTCTTTCCAAAGGCATTGAAAGTCAAGTTGTTGAATACAGCAACAAAAGTAGTCTCTAAAACAACCAACTGTCAAAATGACGAAATCACCAATCGAGATTGTCTTGGGAGTAGCCAACGTAAGTCACCATCGCAGCCACACTGCTATAAACACATGTTAAACTGCGTGTGTTGTCAGATTGGTGACACGTCCATCGATCCAACGGCCAAGTTTGACTCTCCGGCAGAAGTCCAGGCATTTCTCGAGCCTTTCTATGAGAGAGGCTACCGTCAAATCGACACCGCCAGAGGCTACTCACCACACGCGCCGCTATCCTGCGAGCCTCGACTCGGCGCAGCGAATGTTGGTGATAAATTCATCATTAGCACTAAAGTCGTATCTCGTCCAGATGGCGCTCATTCAAGAGACAAGATTGCTCAGAGCATTGATGATTCCCTAGAGGCGTTGAAAGTATCTCAGGTTGACATTATGTACTTGCACCAGCCTAACAGAACTGTTCCTTTTGAGGAGACGGCGGAGGCCATGGATAAGGCGTATCGAGAGGGCAAGTTCAAGCGATTTGGACTGTCCAACTACACGGCCGCCGAGGTCGAGCAGTTTCTCAAGATGTCCGAGAAACGAGGTTTCGTAAAGCCGACTGTTTACCAGGGGCAGTATAACTCGGTGGTTAGAACGGGAGAAAAGGAGCTTTTCCCCTTGCTTCACAAGCACAACATTTCATTTTATGCATGGAGGTACGCGTTGGTACAATTCAACAGAACAAAATCGCTCCATGACTGACTCAATTGCAAATAGTCCTGCTGCTGCAGGTCTCTTCAACGGAAACCACAAGAACGTTCAAGCTGGAGGCCGCTACGACACCTCGGTAAGTCATTACTTATGTATACATGAGTTGTAAATTCAAAACGCTGACCATATTCAGCACTACCTGGGCAAATTCTATGCCTCAAAGTATATCAAACCAAGCATCGAGGCTGCCACCGACCGAGTGCGAGAAATCGCCGCCAAGCACGGCATCTCTGGCCACGCAGCTGCACTGAGATGGACTGCTCACCACAGCGCTCTTTCAGCCAAGTATGGCGATGGAATCATTATTGGTGCTTCGACCATTGAGCAGTTGAAGCAGAATTTGGATATTTTTGAGCAGGGACCGCTTCCGCAGGAGGTTGTCGATGCGATTGATGCCGTG
Organism: Trichoderma pleuroti; assembly: GCA_001721665.1. Taxonomy (NCBI): domain Eukaryota; kingdom Fungi; phylum Ascomycota; class Sordariomycetes; order Hypocreales; family Hypocreaceae; genus Trichoderma; species Trichoderma pleuroti. The sequence goes on from MDJU01000070.1 coordinate 22,259, forward strand.
TTTGCAGAGATTGGAGACGATGCGGTTGCATATCATAACTAAGATGGCTTGTATACTTTCATATAGTTGACAATGTGAAGCGATGATTGAGAATATTACCTTCGTGGTTTGCATATGAGTTGAGTATGGACTCACTTGTATGATATATTTACAAGGCTGGCTTCTAAGCTGTTGTGTTACCGTGAGTTTGCTATGTCCACATACAATGTTTCATTTTTGCAATTGATGACACCAATTTTTATGGAGATTATTGATATATTCTCTTGTAAGAATCCCACATAATTGACTATATTTATTTGATTTGGCACAGTTACTTAGATTTTTATCATCTTTACTGTTCTCTAGGGTAGCAGCCCATTAAGCTCTCCAATAGCTGCACGTGACTTCGTATCATGTCGCGTTAATGACTGGCAGCATCGCGTCTCCCACCGTGAATTTCCAGACTGCAGACGCCGCATCGCCCATTACGAGATTCGAATTCAGCCTTGTTCCTTCTTTTCGCCTGTTTTTCGATGGAAGTTTGATTGTGGACATTAATTACCCGGGAATATCCGATTGGCAACATCGTCATGCCCGAGTTTGCTGGTGAGCTCTGACTGAGATGAAGCTGTGAAATGAAATTGCCCCGCTTACAATCTGGCAGAGGCAGACACGATTCGCATCTTGGTGGCGACGGACAACCATGTCGGATACGAAGAGCGAGATGCCATTCGCAAGGACGACAGCTGGCGGACCTTTGACGAGATCATGACGCTGGCCCGCAGGCAAGATGTTTGTTGCAGCAGTAACGCAACGCTCTGTTTGTCTCCAAGCTCACCCATCGTATCTAGGTCGACATGGTGCTGCTCGCCGGCGATTTGTTCCACGACAACAAGCCCTCTCGAAAATCCCTCTACCAGGTCATGCGAACTCTCCGAAAGAACTGCCTCGGCATGAAGCCTTGTCCACTCGAATTCCTGTCAGACGCCGCCGATGTCTTTGAAGGAGCCTTTCCGCATGTCAACTACGAAGATCCCGACATCAACATCTCGATTCCCGTCTTCTCCATTCACGGCAACCACGACGACCCCTCCGGCGATGGCAACTACTGTTCATTGGACTTGTTGCAGGCGGCTGGCCTTCTCAACTACTACGGCAGAGTGGCAGAGGCGGATAACATTGAGGCAAAGCCAATCCTCCTGCAAAAGGGCGACACGAGGCTTGCCTTGTATGGGCTGAGCAACGTCCGTGATGAGCGCATGTTTAGAACGTTTAGAGATCACAAGGTCAAGTGGTTTCGTCCCGGCACCCAAACAGGCGAGTGGTTCAATCTGCTTGCTGTCCACCAAAACCACCATGCCCATACGGCCACATCATATCTACCAGAGAATGTGCTTCCGGATTGGCTCGACTTGGTAGTCTGGGGACACGAGCACGAGTGCTTAATCGACCCGTCCAAAAATCCAGAGACGGGATTCCACGTCATGCAGCCCGGATCGTCCGTAGCAACGTCGCTGGTCCCGGGAGAAGCCGTACAGAAGCACGTTGCCGTGGTAAGTGTCAACAACAAAGACTTTAAAGTTGACAAGATTCCTCTCAAGTCTGTCCGGCCGTTTGTCACGAGAGACATCTCTCTCGCCCAAGAAAAAAGGTTCAAAGGACTAGGCCAAGAAAAAGGACAACAGACACGAGGTCACGTTGCGGCTGATGGAGATTGTCGAGGAGATGATTGCAGAGGCAAACGAAGATTGGGAGGCTATTCAGACGGATGAAGAGGTCTTGCAAGATCGGCCATTGCCACTTATTCGCCTCAAAGTTGAGTACACCGCACCGGAAGGTGGCCAGTTTGAATGTGAGAATCCACAACGCTTTTCGAATCGGTTTGTTGGCAAAGTAGCCAATACCAACGATGTGGTGTTCTTTCACCGGAAAAAGGTGGCCGGCCAGCGTGAGTCTCTCATCTCCCCGTGTTGCGCTCTGGCTTTGTGCTTACAACCCCATAGGCAAAGCGGCAGCTCTGGACTCAACAGATGTTATTGAATCTCTGGGTGATGGCTCCGAAGTGGTCAAAGTGGAAAACCTCGTCAATCAATTGCTTGCCAAACAGTCGCTCAAAGTCCTCCCACAAGGTCCCTTTGGCGAGGCGGTTAATCAATTCGTTGCCAAGGACGATAAGCATGCGATGGACCTTTTCGTGTCGGAGCACTTGTCTGGTCAGGTCAGACAAATGCTAGAACTCCATGCTGACGATGACGATCTGAACAATGCCATGGAAAAATACAAGGAGAAAATAGAGCAAAGGATGGCTACCGCTGGCAGCAGGGGCACAATGGCACAGGCTGAGAGAAGGAGAGTTTTGAAGCCCAAGCCGATTCAATGGGACTCGGATTTTGATGGCAGCTGGGAAGACGCTCCCGATGCGTGGACATATGAAGACATGGCAGAAGAGGATAACGATGAACCGCCGCCAGCCAAGACAAAGAAAGCCACGACACGCACGGCCAAGGCGGCCCCAGCTAAGAAGGCGCCAGCTCGGCGTGGTCGTAAGGCTTTTGAGGACAGTGAAGAGGAAGAGGAGCCACCGGAGGAAGATGTGATAATGGAATCAGAGGAAGAGGTGGCGCCGCCGCCGCCAAAACTAGCCACACGAACTACCAGACGTGGTCAGAATGCGAAGAGCACGGCGGCTGCTAGCAAACCTGCGCCGGCGAAGAAGACGGCTACAAGGGGCGCTGCTGCGGCAAAGACGAAGCAGACGAAGCAGACGAAGCTCAGTTTCTCGCAGGGAGCGACACAGGACAAGGCGGTTGAGATTAGCGACGATGAGATTTCGGATGACGATGCATTTGAGCCAGCACCGGTCGCAAGTAGGACGAGGAAGAGGTGATGCTGAAGAAGCAGCTTTGAGATGTAATTGATGGTATACATGAGTGGTGATGTATGTATTCGGACGAATCATGAGTGGACATGACTGCAAAAAGTACAACGTCGTCTATAGCAACAGGCATTGCGAGAGCTTTTGAACCTTTTCATGATCCATTGTGCTATTTATTCTCACTGATGAGAATCATCAAAAAGAGCAAAAAAAAAGAATTCACAGTTTGGAACTGCTGGCGGTCTCTCCCGCCGGGAATTGAACCCGGGTCTCAAGCGTGACAAGCTTGCATACTGACCACTATACTACGGAAGATGTAAACCTGCGCTTTAGCGCCGGTGTAGCGGATCAGATCCAGTTGTTGGATCGGATTGCACTATTGTCTATTATAAGCCTCTCGTCAACAGACTTGTCTTTCCACCCCCAAACCACGACTTGCAACAACCGTCTCTTGATCGCCACCAAGTTGGCCATGTCAAGTAAGTTGGATTCCCTAACAAGACGAAATGGGAAGTTCTCATACAGTCATTGAGTTTGTGTTATTTCCCCGCCGAGTAACGATCAGTAATGTTGAAGCATCTCACACCCTGCCATGTATTGGTGTAACAAGTAGGGCTCAGCCTGATCGAGGTGTTGCGAATCGTAACCAATCATGATTGACAGTTAGGCGCCTTGAGGGGTCAAGCATTGCCTCTGAATTCTGCTCGTGCAGCCAAACTACCGTTCCATCAGAGTCTAACGCGTATAGAGATCTTTTGCGTGTCTCTGCGAAAAATCTCATTGGTCCTTGATGAGGCGCGTGTTGAGTGGGCTGGGGGGATGCACTTGGCAGCTCGCCATTAATACCAATATTACCAAAACACTTTGAGACCCTGGACTTGACACATCCTTCTCGATATACCCACGGATTCTAGGAAGAAAATACACTTGTGATTAGGTGACTTCAACGATGGACTCGCCTCTTGCACAGTGGGTTCCTACACCACGCAAGCCAACCGCGCGACAAGTTGTCACGACTCTTCTTCTGCTGCTGCCTTTGTTTGCCTCACTTGTGTATCGCCTCTACGCAAAGATTCGAAGACGAGAGGGCCGCTCAGTGGGCCTTCAGATCCTGTCTGATGAACGTGATGAAGGCCAGGTCAAATATGAGTATGTCGCCTCTCTCCATTGATCTGGTGCCCAAAAACTCACAGTCCAGGATCATTGCCGTCCATGGCCTTGGAGCCAGCCCTGAGCACACCTGGACTTGCAGATCCAAACCCACGCCCAAAAACAGCGATAGTCGAAAGTCTGTTCATTTGCTAAAAGACTTGCTCATGAAGGATGGGCGATTCTCAGATGCGCGAATTCTCCATTTTTCGTACAATGCGGACTGGCTTGTCGACGCTTGCTTTGAGTCGGCCCGAGACATTGGGCTTCGTCTCATAGAATCCCTCATTGGGCACAGAAAAACTCATGCGGTAAGAATGAATAGCGATAGTTATCACAAACACCACTGACACGGCATTTAGCGTCTACCTTTACTATTTGTGGGACACAGCTTTGGCGGAATTGTCATTAAAGAGGTGTGTTGATGGCCCATGATATCGTCCTCCTTTGCATGGCATTGACCTTTCAATTTCTCACCGTCTTCTACAGGCGCTATCCAGCGATTTGGAAGATACTCAACGAATCTTGGAAGACACATGCGGCATAATATTCTTGGGCACGCCGCATTTGGGCAGCCCAGTAGCTGGTTTTGGAGCCACTCTCGCCCACCTGACTGGCTTCTTAGGTTCAAACACTGGCTTGTTACTCTTGCTCCGAAGCAATAGCGAAATGCTTGTGAATCTGAGTATAGCATTCCAAAGTTGCTTGGAAAGAAAATACCAAGACCTGGATAAGAAGACTAAAATTGTTTCAATCTGCGAACAGAAGCCTACCTATTTGCTCAATTGGCTTTACGCGGGCTTGGTTAGTCCATTTACTACTGAATTGCTTTCCTTGCAAATATCTGATGCATTCTAGATTGTCCCATTAGCTTCGGCAACGTTTGGTACCAATTTTATGGAGGTTTTCAAGGTCGACAAGGACCATTCTGGACTGAACAAGTGTCCCAACTCTGAAGATTCTCTGTACAAAGTGCTCACAGCCCAACTACACAAGATACGGCCGTACGTGACAATGATCATAGTCAAATACCTACCTTGAACTAAAAAGCCTCAGTACTGCTCCTCCCAAGATTAATACGCTTCAACAAGCTGTCCTCGACCGTTTGACATCCGTTACCGCCGCTGATGCAGAGTTCCACCCGGGACTTGACGATTACGGAAGAGGTCACTCAGAATGCCTCCCTCAAACAAGAGAAGAGATTCTGAAGGATATTTGCGACTGGCTCGATGGCAATACGTTGTCGCAAAAGCATCTCTACTGGCTTCAAGGCAAAGCCGGCACGGGCAAATCCACCATTGCACGCACTATTGTCGGCAGGATGGCTAGACAGAACCGCATCGCGGCTAATTTTTTCTTCAAAAGAGGTGAAGGCGATCGAACTAAACTCAAGCGATTTTTTACGACTCTGACATCTCAACTTGTGAGGCAATGGCCTGGCTTCGCCAAAGCTGTCCAGGACGCTTTAGAGTCAGATCCTTCCCTTCCAGAACAAGACCCGAGGATTCAGTTGAAGAAATTGATTCAGGAACCTATACGAAAACAAAAGCACAACAAGTCTAGAATGATCATCATCATCGTCGACGCTCACGACGAATGTGATTCGAGTGAAGATCTAACTAGCCTGGTCCAGCAACTCACGCAATCACAAGATGGCCACTCCCCTCAAGCTCTAGTCAAGTGTTTTCTGACTAGCCGCTTTGACCATCACTCGCAATTTAGTTTTAATAGCATCTCTGAGGAGAGCTGTGAGAAGAGGGAGCTTGAAAAAGCCACATCGGTGAGTATCAAGCAAGACATTGAACATTACTTGCGGGTTGAGTTGGAAAACATCAATGGCCTTTTAGATCCGCTTCCAAGGGGTGATTTATGGTCCAATTTCTCCGATGTGGAAAAGCTCAAGAAGCTTACAGAACGAGCCTGTCCGCTATTCGAATTCGCCGCTTTTTCTACTCGTTTTATCAAACAAAAAAACATGCCGGGGGGGGCCGCGAGGCCGCCTCCGTTACATATTGGAAACTCAAATTTCCGGTGACCTCCACAAGTTATATGGCTCCATCATAGACCAAAGGTTCGACGACCTCGATGGCCAATGCCATGAGAAGGCAGAGGCAAATTTTCAAAAGATTATTGGTTCAATCATTTTTCTGGCGAATGCTGTAACAGTCAGATGTCTTGCCGAGCTTCTCGAGCTGCCGGAGACAGAGGTTCGCGAAGAACTGCAGCTTTTTGAGTCGGTCCTTGTGGTTCCAGCAGAACAAGACAATCAGTCCCCCATCACACTGTTTCACGAGTCCTTTAGAGATTTTCTCTCCGGGCCTGGAACCAAAAAGAAGCTAATCATTGATCATAAACAAGTCCACACACTGTTGGCATCTCGCTGCCACCAGCTTCTGCGTGGTGCATTGCGAGAAAACATGTGCGAATTAAAAACACCTGGAACGCATCGAAGTGAGGTTGCGGAAGAGACGATTAATGAATTTCTACCGGAAAAAGTCCAATACGCATGCCGATTTTGGATCTTCCACGTCAAACGGAGTCAATCGAGTGTCAAAGATGGCGATGATTGGCATTCCTTCCTCCTCTCCCATCTGCTCCACTGGCTTGAGGCAATGAGTTTGCTGGGAAGAACTTCAGAAAGCGCGTCACTCATCAGAGAGCTGAAAGATGTCGTACATGTCAGTACATTTTCCAATCCTAGTTTGCTCGCATATGCTGACCGTAGTAGCCTTCCGACGGAGTACAAACCAAGGCATTTCTGGAGGATGCTGAGCGACTCATTCTGTCTTTCCGACACGCCATTGACGCCGCGCCATTGCAACTCTATAGCTCTGTTTTGACATTTGCTCCAGCTAAAAGCCTTGTTCGAGAAAGATTTGACACAACCCGCGCCAAATGGATCTCGTGTATACCAAATATTGATTCCCACTGGAGTCCGTGTTTACAAACACTTGAAGGCCACGCCAGGTCGGTCAAATGCGTCAGCTTTTCCTCCGATGGTCTCCTAGCATCCGCAGATGAAGGCAACGTGGTCAAGGTATGGGACCCTATAGTTGGTACTTGCCTGCACACCTTTTCTATGAACGGTCGATGGAAACCTTGGATCATAGCCATGGCGTTTTCCAAAGCCGGCAAGCTTGCTTGCATGGCAGCGGGAAGCCTCTCGGTGTGGGACATACGCCGAGATGTTTGTTTGCAAACCTTGGATTTGATGCAATACGTTCGGCGAGGCGCGTTTCAAGACACGGGCTCGGTGGTCTTTGAGGATGAGACAAGACTTCTTCTGGCGGGTGCTGGACTGCGTACCGTTATCAAATTAGAATTGGGACACGAGTGCGAGGAAGAAACCAACCTCCCGTTTCACAGCGTCCCAACCATCCTGTCGCCCGACGGTCAATGGGTTGCCTATGCAGTTCAAGGCGATATAAGGATTCTTGCCATGAATTCTAAAACCACCCGTTGGCCCAAAACGCTAAAAGGATCCATCTCCAACTCGGATTATTTGAACGCGTGCTTCTCACAAGATAATCTGTATTTTGCGTCTATACAGGATAAAAGTGAGGCCAAGATCTGGGACGTTTCATCGACCATGTGTTTGCAGGTATTCAGCGAAGTCAATCAAATCTCTACATTGGCATTCTCACAAGACAGTCATCTGCTAGGAATGGGAGGAGAATGGGATTGGAAAATAAGCATTTGGGATTGGAAAAACCACACTCTCCTCCGAGCATTTCCAGGGCATCAGCGCAGGGCTCGTTCCTTGGCATTTTCGCCAGATGGAGCATGGGTTGCTTCAGCCTCTTATGATTGCACAGTGAAGATATGGGACGATGCAATACGAGATTACGAGGAGAAGAACGCATCCCATTTCAGAGCCTCACGTAACATGTTGGCCATGGGTGGCCAACGACTGGCCATGATTTCTGCTGAGACATCTGAATTCCAGTTGTTGGACGATTCTGGAAGAAAATGCATGACACAACCGTTTAAGAAGACGTATGGCAACATGGCAATCTCTGCAAACGGCAACATTTTTGCAGCCGTTTTGGACGACAGAAGGGGTGTTGAAATTTGGGACGCGGAGTCGGACAAGTTTTTACCTTTATACAGTCTCCCCCCTTTGACTCGCACTGATCCGTCCATACATGTATGCTCCATCGGCCTTTCGGCACATGGTGAAAGACTCATAATCGGCCTAACGAATTCGACGGCGATGGTTTGGGAGTCTCGTACGGGCCGACTGCTGAAAGAGTTGAAGCGAGAAGAAATAGATTCGAGGGGCCGTACTGGCGTGGCTATATCTCGTGATGGTGAACAGTTTGCTTGGACACGCCTTGGCAAGGAGAAGCACGTCAGTGTTTATACGGAGAAGATGCATTTGGCTGTCCCTGACAAGCTTCAATCTTATATGAAACCGCCTCCAGAGCTGGCCTTTTCCCCCAATGGAAAGCGGCTTGCGGCTGTTGGTTTTTGGCTAGGGGCGTTTTGGGATGTGACAACAGGTGCCTGTTTGAGCATGTTCAATCACGCAGATTGGCCAATCTGGGTATTGGACACGAGCTTCATCAACTTTGATTTCACCGTGGGCGCGGACTTGCCGGAGCACAAGGAATGCGAGGACTATTTGACCAAGTACTACGTCAGTCCCGATGGCGCTTGGGTCATGAGGAATCGTGAGAAGCTGCTATGGATCTTGCCGGAATACCGATCAAGAGGCGCGGTGGTCTCTGGATCAACCATTGTCATTGAGCGTATATCAGGCCCCCCATTTGTGATGCAGCTTTTAGACGATGAGCCTTGACTGATGATTTTCCGTCAATGGATACATACTTGGCTGCTTCGATGATGAGGCATGCAATGAGTTGAACATGCTTCAAGTCTTGGGTAATAGACAACCTCACTCTAATGCAATTGCCAATCACTCGAAAACAGGGCTGCCAAGCTGGTACTATCACTACCATATCTCCAACATGGAAGATATCAACAACCTCGGTTCAACACGAATGCTATGCAATCCACTTCCTTCGCCCGGTTGCCAAGCATCTAGACTTTAAAACCCCTCCACCAAGCCGCAAGCATCCAAACCATCCAATTATGCCGCACATGCCGCCCGCAGCTCATCGGCCGACTTCGGAATCTTGTAAAAACACTCAAACTCGCTCTTTTGATCCAAAAATTTCTCATTTTCTTTTTATTGTACATGCCAACGGTGGAGCAAAAACAAGTACGTAAACGTCTCGAGATGCTCGGGCGACATTTCCCAAACGAGGCAAGGGAATGGTACCATGGCGATCCCAGAGTGGTAATCAGTGAGGAGAGAGGAGAGCCAAAAGACAGCTGGAAGCGGCAAAAGGCGGATTGTGGGTTAATGTTACTAAGGATGATGTCGAGGAGCTGAGCTTATGGCGCAAAAGCTTAAAGCGAGCGTCTTGTTTGCTTTTGGAGAAGACAAGTGCGGGCACAAACAAGCTGTTACATTTCATCTCCTCGTCTTTTCATTGTTGTATGTTTGTAGTTTTGTAACCCTTCAACATCATCTCCATCGTCCCGTGATACATTCCCTCAACCATGGCCATCCGTGTTGGAACAGCCTCGCCCAGTACCCAGGCCACAACTCCCCTCACCCTCGCCCACCTCCACGACGTCGTCGCCCGCGCCGCCGCCCAGCGCATCGACATCCTCGTCCTGCCTGAAGCCTTCATCGGCGGCTACCCGCGCGGCGCTTCGTTCGGCTGCGTCGTCGGCAGTCGAACCGCCGAGGGCCGGGAGTCGTTTGCCCAGTACTTTGACAAGGCAATCGATCTCGGCGACACCGTGGGCGATGGAAGTGCCGGCGCGGGCGTGCGATGGGTGCGGAGGGAGTTGCCTGGCTACGAGCTCGGCGGCAGCGGTCGAGGCGATGGCTCGCGCGAGGAATTGGAGCGGATTGCGCGCGACACGGGCGTCTTTTTCGTGACGGGATGCATTGAGAAGGCCGGAGGCAGCTTGTACTGCGCGGCGGTGTATGTGTGTCCCAAGGAGGGCATCATAGGCAAGCGTCGCAAGGTGATGCCGGTAAGTTCAACTCAGCTCAACTCAACTCAACTCTACTCTTTCAAGATCTTGTTCAAGTAACACCCGGCTAATATATACAATCCTCTCCCCTTACAAGACGGGCACCGAGCGTCTCATGTGGGCTCAGGGCCATCCGTCGACTCTCCGCGCCGTCACGACCTTCATCCGTGGCCAGCGCATCAACCTCGCCGCCGCCATCTGCTGGGAAAACTACATGCCGCTGCTGCGCCAGAGCCTCTACGCGCAAAACATCAACCTCTATCTCGCCCCCACCGCCGACAGCCGCGAGGGCTGGCTCAGCCTCATGCGCACCATTGGCATCGAGGGCCGCTGCTTCGTCGTCAGCAGCAACATGTGCGTCCGGGGCGAGCCGGAGTCCGACGGGGGCGACCGGGATGTCGTGCCGGTGACCGGGGGCTCGAGGCGGAGCGGCCGGAGGAGCTCCGCGGTCGTTGCCGACGATGGCTTCGAGTTTGCGGTGCCGCCGCCAAAGGTGAGGCACGGACGGCGCAAGAGCGTGTTTGACGAGGACGGCAACGAGATTGTGCTGTCTTGTCCGGCGGACAATGGCGAGAAGCAGGGAGACGAGCAGCCGCGAAAGTCGGACGAGCAGCAGAGGATGCAGCAGCTGCAAAACTATCAACTCCCACAAGTACAAGAAGACCAAACTCAGCCCGCCGCCGCTCCCAAAGCTCCGCACTTTCTCTCTCGCGGAGGCTCCTCCATCGTCTCTCCGTTTGGCGATGTCCTCGCCGGTCCGCAGTGGGAAGACGAAGATGGCATCATCTTCGCCGACATTGACCTGCGTGACTGCATCCGCGGCAGACTCGATCTGGATGCAGCGGGCAGCTACTCAAGAAACGACGTCTTCAAGCTGACGGTGGACGGACTGGACTTGGATCCGCTGCCGTATTGAGGAGACAAGACGCAGGACATGTTCAAGTCACTTATAAGTACACGTGCGTGTAAACTAATGAAATGATTTGGTCGAGATTGATGTAGTACCTGATAGTAGTAGTACCTATGTAAACAACATGATATGATATGATGAGAAAGACATCTCCTCGTCTTCATCCGCTGCGCAATGATTCCATCTAAATTCAAAAGTCGGGGGCAGTACCCCGTTCCGGCACGCTCCCAAGTCACAAATAATTCAAATAAAAAACAAAAACAAGCTGCTTTGATCCCCCACTGCCATTATAACGCCAACTGATGCAAATGCTTCTTCACACTTTCTTTTCACCCTCACAAGTTGCGGTCATTGTTCGGCTGCGGTCTCTGGCACGGCCGCCAGCCCTTTTCCGCATTACACTCCTCAACCTCTTCCTTCCTTTGTCTGTCCAGCGCTGCCTGCGCCAAAATCTCTCGTCGACTGAGTCCCGCGCTGCTCGCTTTGCTGCCGCCCAGGACAAACTCGCCGCCAGTCCAGCCGCCGTCGTCCTCGTGAACGTCCTCGTCGTCCTGGTCCTGGCCTGAGATGTGGTATCGCGATGTCTCGCCGATTGTCCGCCCGTTGGACTTCCAGTCGGCAGCGTCTACCTCGCGCTCAATTTGGTGGCAGAGATCCCAAAACTGTCGGTCATGAGGGCCATGGACGTTGTGAGTGAGCTCGTGACAGAGCGTCTTGCGGATCGTCTTGTAGTCACGATAGCCGTCGTGGGCGTCAGTTCGCAGTCGCAGCTCAATCACCTCGCCCTGGTTGCGGTTGAGACCCAAGATGCGCGATGTTCCCTCGTGTGTTGTCTCCGTGTGTGCCAGCGGCTCCATCTCCGTCAAAAGAGCAACGGTGAACTTGTGCTTTCGCATGGCGGTTTTGATGCCCGGGTCCTCTTTGAGCCGGTTCAGCAGTTTGAGGCTGCGCTCGGGATGCGGTAATCCGGAGAGCGGTCGAACCTGCAAGAAGGTGTATTTGGAGTCCTCTGTAGATTGCAGCCCGCGACGCCGAGCCGGACCTTTGGCCTTTGCCTTGGACCGCTGGGCTTCCCGTGCCGCCTTCATCTTGCCGAGCTTCTGGCACATGGCCTGGACAGCCTGGACGTCGGCAGAGGTCGAGCCCATGACGGTGACGGTCTTTCCGGCGAAGTTCTTGACCTGGTACTCGGGATCCTTAAAGGGCACCTTGAGGAACGGGCCCTTGGGCACCATGACCTTGATGTTCTCAAAGGGAATCTCGAGGACATTCTCAATCTCGTGGAACAAGTCGGTGACGGTGAGATCGGCCTCGATCTCAAAGGGGAACTTGTGGCCTCGATGCGACACGGTGATGCTCACAGTCTCCCGGTCGGCGGCATTCTCACTCTCACTCTCACTCTCACCGTCGCTGTCGATTTCGTCGTGATGCTCCTGGTCCAACTCCGGCGCTGACGCTGACGCTGACGGGGCCGCGTCTACTTGCATGTCGCCGATCGCTTCATTGTTGTCGATGAGGCTGTTTGTTGGTGACGGCATCTGCTTCTGCTGCTGTGAAGCTGCGTCGTCGTCGTTGTTGTTGTTATTGTTGTTGCTATCGTGATCTAGAGTCGGGTGGTTGTTTCGAGGCGATGCGACATCAGTCATGTTGTTGCCTGTAGTATTAGGTTGTATTCGGTTGACGGCAGGATAAATGTAAACTTTGGTGTGTGACGTCAAGTGTAATAAATATATACAAACACCAAGCGGCGCCTATATATATTTCCTTTGTCTTTACTGAGTTGTTTAAAGGGAGAGTTTGCTGATGACAAATCTAACAGGTGATGCCCCCCCGGAGATGCGAGGCGTCGCTATATATATTCAGCCGTGCTAGGGCCGTTTAATAAGTACAAGGCAAGAGGGATGCGTACGTATACCCAAATACGGGTGCTACCAATGAAAACTCCGTATTTACGCGTATAATGGCGATGAAGAAAGTGACAGCAAGGTGCTCTTACCACCTCCCTAGTATTATGAACGATTAAACGCCGTGGAAACGAGCAAAAGAGAAGCTGCCAGCTCGGGATTACTCATTACTCGTGGCTCCTTCCACCGCGCAATACGAATGCGATGCGCTCCAGAAATGCGGCAAGTGCGACCTGCTGCCCCTCCCCTGTCGGTGATTCGGGCACCTTCGGCAGGTGCTTGGTAATACGTCACGGCGGCCTCTGCCTACCCCCCTTTCCATGCCCTTCTGGGACTAGCCGCATCAATGGCCCCTCCTTGTGTCTCCATGCCCGGGCACCGGAAAGAGAGCTGCGCCACAGCATGCACCGCCTCAGCTATGGAATCCGTGTCCCGATGTTCTGCCGTAGGGCTGGTGGCTCATGGCTGGGGCGTAGCAACGTGGCTAGTGGTCGATGACGAGTGGCGGAGAATTGTTGGGACCCTGCATTTCCCCGAGATGGAATTGGGGTAAGCAGATGGAAAAGTTGACACATTCCAGTGTGCTTAATAACCAAGCCCCTTTGTTTATTACGAGAAGGGGTGTACTCTGTAATATGCTTTGGAGTTGCCTCGGCACCGCAAAAGTTGGCCGGTTATCCCCAGGTTATTACCAGACGGTTACCTGTATTTACGAGTATCGCCAGATGGCTATTACCATGGACGTTGCAAAGTTTGATTAGTACTTGTGCAACTTGGTATTACACAAGCCGGTACTCTGTATGCTTGTTCAAGCCAAACCCTGGAATTGCCGGCTTTGGCCCTGTTACTCGATTTGGCTCCCACTCAGCCTGCCGAGCCGGATCACCGGGTCCCCGATCGATGATCCCGCCGCCGCACGCCTCACTAATGCAGGGTCCCTGTCTCGTGTCCTCTTTTTTTTTCCCTCGAGCTCTAGCAGGAAAACAGTTGCCCTGTATGACCCTTTGATTTGAATTAAAGCAGCTGCCAGGAACCATCATGTGATGCAGGGTGATCCACCGGAGCTCGATAGCCTACATGCAGCCGCAGAATTGGCCACGATGACGTCGTTGCCGCCCAGCAATGCTTTTTGGATGTGGTTGCTAGCAGCAGCTGACGATGATAGAAGGCGGATTATTTCCACACCATTTTTTTCCAATTTGTAACTTGAACTCTGCAAAGATTCTTTCATCGCGACGTGTCAGCAGGCTCGTCCAGTCCAAAGTTGTGCTGCAAGAGAGCTCCCCCAGACGCAGCGTTGAAAGCACATCAGTTCCCACCATTTAACCCTCTGAGTAAGTCATTACCCACACATACCGGACAATCTCCGTTGATGTCTGGATTTGGAGCTACTCCTTCTTCTGTTTCTTCTTCTTGCCATGCTTTGAAATGTCTGACGGCTAGCTCGCGCATGTTCACGCAGAGTTGTTTGCCACCGCCGGTACTGCGCAGAATGGTGCACTAGGTTGCCAGGTCACAGGCGCTGTCTATGTCGTTACCGACTATCTGAACGCAACGACAAATCTCTTTGCTACGCCACATCTTCTCTAACAGCTATCCTCGCTTCTCCGGGCTGAGACGGTCGATTCTACCTCCATCTACTCCAGCCGACCATTCACTCTACTAACTCTGCCTCCAAGTGAGACTGCGATCTCTTAGCTATGATTGGGTCTATATACCCTCTGTGTATTGCGTCGGATGCATAGCCGCCCAGCTTGAAGCTCTCCACCCGTGTTCCTACACCTCGGACTCACTCATGTCGCCGACTGCCCCCCTTTGCTCGCTGCGCCCACGCATGAGGCGAGAGTCTAGAACTCAATCGGAGAGGGTGATTCCAGATCACGAGTCCACGTGTTCGTCCAGAATGAGTCGACTTGACGTGTTTGGCCTCTCACATCAGGACGATCATCATTCGGGCCGCTCGTGGCCGAACCGCCGAATGGCATCCTCACTGGGCGCTCGGCCTCGCACACTTTTCATCCCGCCCATTATGAGGATGTCTTCGTCTCTGGAACTTGGCCACGTAGCTCCCCGCGAATTGGTAAGCTGGAATCATCGCGTGGACGCGTTCAATGGCGGAGTCTACCTCCGGATGATCCCCCGCATTGTAGACCGTAACATACATGCAGACCACGGTTTCACTGCACTACGTCTCCTCGAGGTTCGGCGGCTGCAAGTCCGTTATGTATGCTGCAGCGAAGAAACCACCGAGCTTTTCAACCCACTCTGCACCACTAAAGTCCCTTTCGTGCAGAAGCAGCAGCTTTCGTTGCGGTGGCATCTTGACATCCGTACATCTTGTGACAGGCTTTGTACATATCCGCCATAAACGCATCCTTGTCTCTACTATGGAGCCAGCCCGCGCACAGATACTCACAGTCTATTGCCAAATCGTAACAGATTTCCGCCTCATCGTTTGGTCACCTGTAGTATTCACGAGATCCTTGTATTGGCTAGGTCGGTGGACGATCAAAGGACGCTGGTGGCGGTAGCAGAGAAGTTATCAATAAGAGACACTGGCGATAATGATGACCGAGTAACGAGAACCTCTTCAAGTCTCATAAAAAACCTCTTGGTTCTTTATCTGAAATTTTTGAAAAGCTGGCTGCTTATACTTGTAGTATTGGATTAGGTGATGGACTACCGCATTCGACCGTGTCAAACTGCAACAATCAATCACCACGTCAACCACTCGTCATGCCGGTAATAGCAGTATCGATTGTCTAACGCCTGTACTGTATAAATGTGTATATTTATATCAGTATATCTTTTATTACAAAATGCCAATGAACATGCAGGGCCAGGGTCGTTTTCCATGCTCGCTATGTGATTGTATGAGATGACTGCCGATAGCACAAGCGGATTCCCAAAAACAAAGTCTATTCAATCTAGAGCATTCGCTTCTCCTACAGACATAGTTTCCAAATTTCACAATCGTACATCTACTCGGCCACCTTGATGATAATCTTTCCAACGTGGCGGCCGGCAATCATGTGGTCAAACGCCTCATTGGTCTCCTCAAACGCAAACACACGATCCAGCAGTGGCGCAAGGCTAATCTTTCGCCTTTCTAAATAAGCATTCAAGTCCTCGAAATCGCGCTTCGAGCCGACAGCAATGCCCCTGTACTCATATTAGCCATGAACCGTCCAAGATTTGTCATCATTTGGTATAGCAAAACGTACTGGAGATTGGCACGCTTCCACAGGAGCTTCAAGATTTCCTTGGGTTCCCAGTCCCCGGTGAATCCTCCCAGGAATCCCACAACCTTGACGGAACCCCGCATGGCAAGGGAATCAATGTTTGAGAGAATGGATGCCGGGCCAATGTTGTTGATGATGAGTTTGGCTCCCTTGCCGCTGGTGATGCGCTGGACCTCTGCGCTAATGTCGGGGGTGGTCTTGTAGTTGATGCCTAGGACGAGGGGACTCAATTTCTGGAGCTGGGCGATCTTGGCGTCTGAGGATGAGGTGATTATGGTCTTGATGCCGGCGTCGACGAGAAGGAGGAGGGCAAACATGCTGACGCCGCCAGTGCCTATGAAAGGGGCATTTAGTCAATACGATGGCACGTAATAGAGATACCAGCTAGGACTGGTGCGTAAAACTTACCTTCCAGAAGTGCATAGTCGGTCTCTGGCGACAGATTCTTCAATCCATCAAGACTAGACCATGCGGTAACACCAGCACAAGCAATGGTAGATGCCTGCACACAGCCCGGTTAGTCAATACAACACAAACTAGCAATCAAATTAAAGTCTCACCTCATCCCAAGACAGATACTCTGGTAGCTGCACAAGAGCTTCCTCCGGAAAGACGGCATACTCGGCCAAGACACCCTCAACCTCTCCTCCCAAGCCCTTGGCCGGCTCCTCCTCCTTGCCGGTGAGGATGTTTACAAAGAAGTTTGGCGAAACACGGTCTCCGACCTTGAACTTTTGGACGGCCGATCCGACGGCGGCCACTTCGGCGGAGGCGTCAGAGACCGGGATGCCCTTTTCTACGATGGCGGCCGGGTACACGCCGCTGAGCATGGCGATGTCGCGGTAGTTGAGGGAGACGGAGTGGATTTTGATGAGGACATCCTTGGGGCCGAGGGTTTTGGGGGTGGTTTCGGTGGATGGGACGGTGGTTAGGGGATGGGTGCCGGAGGTGCGACGCCTAGCCTTGAAAGTGTCTGGGAGAGCCATGATGTTGAGTTGTTGAGTTGTTGTGGAAGTTGTTTTTGAAGAGATGTCTTGAAATGTTGTTGTTGATGCTGTTTCAAACCCTCATTCTTGATGATGGCATCCTCCGTCTATTATACTCTTCTCAGCATCTTCAACCCACCCTCGCGTCAATATGCACCGCGACGTAGTCAAGTCCATGCCCAGCCGCATATCGTATCGCGTACAACCATCGATCCACCACAAACGAATCATGAAGCCTTCCCTAGCCAGATTTCCAATCTCGATAGATTATAAATTCGAATCGACAATCCTGTTTGAATCCATCGGGTATAACCAAGAGTGAAAAGAGATGGACTCTCGGAGATTAGACTAGCTAGTCATTGTCAACTTGCGCAGGGCGGAGGTATCACCAGACTTTTTGAGTCTCCCCATTTCCTTGCAATGTTACAGTACGGACATAGTGAGCTAGAGAATAGTCTAGAAGTATTCTTTTTTCCGCCCTTGATGTCACACTCTTTTTTGGATGGTCGATCATTGTTCAGGGGGCGTAGAATGGAGGCTGACAAATGCGGAATTACAGCGCCTTGTGCTAAGTAGAGGCTAAATGAGAAATAATTACCATAAAGGGAAATCTCGAGGGACCGAGAAGTAGGCGGGGCATCTCGCGGACCGGATCGACAGGATCATGAGTTGCATTGAAAAGTTGTTCAACTCGCTGAGAAATAGGAGTTAACAAAGGTTATATCTCTCTCTTGGTTTGTCTTTTGGTTTGTCGTAATCGGGGGTAGTTGTCAAGATGTTTTTCGGAGTCCGGATGACAGGTTAGACAATTAAACCCGACTCTCAATACTACATTTCTATATCAACTAGAACGAGGAGGAAAAGACGACGTATTAGCAAATGAAATCGCCACACTGCTCTATCAATATAAAATCATAATTCCGGTCAACCAAACATAAAATCACTCAGTCCCTCCTTCATCTCATGATTCGGCGCAACTACCGCTATACAACACTCAATCTCCAAAGGCGTATTCAACTCCGCTACCGTTACAGTGTCCGCTCTCGTATCCACATGACTTCCGTGTCCGCTTCCGTGCCGCCTCCATTGTCCGCTCCGAGCTCATTGGTTAATCAGTTCTTTCTACTTCTCCAAATACTCTCTTTGCCCCTTCAATTTGGTCCTCCAACCACAAAGATGCTCTCTTTCCAAGTGCCCGTCTGCACAACCTCCTCCTTGACAAATGCATATCCAACATTGCTACACTTGCCGGCAGCGTGTTCCTTTAGTATCATCAGACATTGGTTCCATGGATTCATGAGCATCCCGAATGATCCATTATTGTACTGTTCCCACTGACCGATCAAGACAGCCGTATGCGACCCGCTCCCCTGTGGAACAATTTCCCAATTCCCAGCGGTATGTGAGTTGAATACAGATGCAGACGTCGTTTCTTCTTGACTCTGTCTCACAGAAGCCGCCAATGCGCTGAACCGGAAATACCCATCATTCCTCATTATCCCGGTGGGCGTGTTTGCAAGCCTCCAGCCGCTGTCCATGACATTTCCGATATCCTTCATCCCGTCCTTGGTCTCCAGTATAGGTCTCCACGCGGCATCAACCCGAGGAAAGACGGGCAACGTCGACAACTTTGGATTCGGCAGCGTCTTGGTCGCAATGGCCAACCACTCGGCATGTCCTCCCCTCGCCAAGATGCCCTGCATCAACGCAATCGTCGCCCCCAGCCGATCCTCGCTCGTGAATCTGCTCGTATCAAGCGTCACGCCCATGATGCCCATGACGCTAAACACCGTATCGACAGGGTACTTGGCCGCTCGCATAAACGAGGACCGCCAGATTGCGGTAAACATGCCCGTCTTGCCCTTCATGTCCATGGCATCAATCAGCTCCCTCACACGGGGTCGATCGCGAGACATGTCGCCGAAAATCCCAATCTTGAAGCCTTGAGATGGCAACTGCATCTTGTTTCCTTGGAAATCGTGCATGCTTACGCCGCGCCCCTTCATGGACATTTCCAGCGTAGACTTTAGCGGCGCAATGGCTGCAACTCCCTTCTCAACCTGCTTCACCTTCATGGGCATGTTCGACTGGATGTAGCAGTCGCCGCGGTCCCAGGCAAACAAGCAGTGCGCCGAAGGCGGCGCAATGGCTTCCTGGAGTGTCCACGCTCGACTTGCCCACGAAGTCTCTTCTGTGAGAGAGACGAGTCTCTGAAGGCCGCCAGGGGCAACGATGCACTCCTGACAAGAGCGGTAAATGTCGTACATGCGCTGAATCTGCCACGCCTTGTCATCCTCATTCGCCTGAAGAATGCACAAAGCATCCAGCCAGACTAGGCTACAGCCATGCTGTTCCGCAGCCAGAGCAACGAGTCTCAGAACATCCACAGATATCGGATCCGCGCCGTCGGCACCCGTAACGTGAATGTTCGGGAGCGGAGATTTCTCATCAGGTCGAGTAGAGAGGCCCCTCCAGACGTATGAGATGACGGCATAGGGAACTGAGGGGAGATCTTCGTATTCCAAGACGCGGACTGTTGATTTATGAGCGAGAGCGTCGCCGTCGAGGAAGCGGTATCTGTGTGGTGTAGCTCCAGTGAGGGACAGCGGCTGGTCGGTGATGTCGCCAAAGCTGATGTGCAGAATCGGTTTGCCTTCTGCGTCCGCCATTTCTCACGACAAAGAACCAAAATGTACAGTATCAAAGTTTGAAAAGAATCAAGAAAAAGAACATGAACCAGGGACATGAATCTCGGAGCGGGGGCGCTTTAAAATACTCGCAGATAGAGACCAATATTGGGCATCGCGGGATAATTGGCGGGGCATCAGCATCAGGCCAATCAGTGAAGCTCCAAGCAGCATCTCCATGATCATATTGGCCTGGCGGGTCCAGAATCTGGCAGTGTAGAGGCTGTCAAAGGGACGAGAACGGCTAGGCTTTGTGGTGATGCTCAGCTGAATCGATAGCTTCTCTCACATGCATGGCCCCATGTAATGCCCATGTAATGTACCGCCACTTCAAAAGAAGATGGTTGTGAATGTTGACACTAAGTTGCTGTTGATTATATGAATATGTAGCCACACATCTTCATCATCACTCATATATGGACATATCAACCCTCTCGTTCAATTGAATAGAATAAAACCTCATCCTCTCATCACCCCTTCTCATAATGCTCCATCCAACCTCGCAATGTAGTGTATAAAAATAATAGATGTAGATATATATATATATATATATAATAGAGTCCGCCTCTTACATGTATCCCTCGCAAGCCCCATCGTCATCGTATCAACTCGCTCGTGCTCATGTCATGTTCTGCCGTGCAAGGTTCATTCATATAGTAGTTCTCACGCCATCGTACAAAGAAAACGCCAACTCCCCGCAGTCGTTTCCCCTCAAAAGTATATAAAATATTCATCATATCAGTGTCTTTAATGCCTGTTTCTCACTCATTAATGCCTATAATTCTTTTTGCCCTCCCCCCTTGATCCTATGACCGGCTCACGCCAAGCGTCTCTAGCCTTGAGCACGCGGGCATCTTGTATGCATCGGCAGCGGCCATCTTCTCCGGATCCTGGTAGAACCACCCCATGGCATTCTCCTTCAACTGCCTCTTGTGCATGACTTCATTTTCACACTCGTACCGTAGTTGCCGCACAAGGTTGATTTCGGCCGTACGGTCCAGCTGAGTCAACTTGGACTTGCTATATGAGGCGACGTCGGACGGTATGACAAAGTATTTGACATTGAGGTTTGGTGTTGTGCGGCCCTCGGTAAAGGGCGCCTTGGGGTCGTCAAACACCATGCGCGGCGTGGCGGGTGTGGAGGAGCCGCCAGAGAAGATGGAGGTGACGAGTGGGATAATGAAGAAGAGGAGGATGGGGAGGAGACCCAGCAGCGTCTGGAGTCCAAACTGTTCTTGTTGAGGAGCGCCGCCCTGGGCCTCTCGCGGTCTCGCTCGGGGCACGCCGCCGCCGAATTGGCGTACTCGAATGCCGGGGCCGCCGCCAAAGTTGAAGACGAACTGGGGGCCTGTATCAAACGCTTCATCGTCAGCATCTCTCGTCGACACTGTCTGTACCAATGCTTCCGTGCTCGTGACAGTCACTCACCTCCAAAGCCTCCGCCAAAGGGACCGCCGCCGCCGCCAAAGAAACGCGCAAACATCTCCTCGGGCGTCATCTCGTCCTCGCCCCAGCCACCGCCTCCCGCCGCCGCGGCCTGCCGTGACCCAAAGCCCGAGAAGGGATTCTGCTGCCGGGCGCTCTCGAACCGGCTGTCGGGGTCTGTGCCGAACTTGTCAAACTTTTCCCGCTTCTCCTTGTCGCCCAAGATGCCAAAGGCGCGGCTGACCATCTTGAAGGCCTCGTCGGCGTGCTCGTGGCCATTCTTGTCGGGGTGTGTCAGCAGCGACTGTTTCCTGTAGGCCTTTTTGATGTCCGAGTCGGAGCACGAGGTGCGGACGGTCTCGAGGCCGAGGATGTCGTAAAAGGCGGTGGGCTTGCACTTCCGGATGCGCAGGACGGCGGCCTTTTGCTCGACAGTGTAGGTGCGGCCCTGGTTGCCCTGGTTGTGTTCGCGAGAACGAGCAGCGCCCGTGTCGGCACCGGAAGCCGTTGCTTCGGGCATTGAAATGTGAGGCGAGCGTCGAGAGTCGAGATTCGAGAGTCGAGAATTCGAATCGAGAGAGGAGAATTCGAAACGAGCAGAGGTCGGCGTCGATGGCGTTGATTGAAGCGGGCTGGTGATGGATTTCCGATTCTTTTCTTCTTCTTCCTTATTTCTCTCCCCCCAGTGACAAGCTGGCTTCTTCCAAAAATGGGATTCCCGCAAACAAGTCCGCCAAAGCAGCCCAAGCGAAACAAGGTGATAAGACACGCACAAAGCACCGCCCACTGGAAAAAATAAGCACAGGCTGGTAAATGCCGTCGATGACGTGCAAATCAATGCAGCGCAACGGACCCGCTGCTGTTGGACGTCTGAAGGGCTGGTTCGTCGACGATTCGCAACTTTTTTTGTGACTTTGGCTGGTAATCAAATCAATCCGGTCGAATGAGGGTCGCGGGCGAGATAGCGCTGCACCACGTGATGCCCTGGCTACCCTAGAGCCGGAGTGGCGACAACGGGGGGCAGATGTACCTTGGGGCGAATCTAAAGTGAGGAGATACTTTGGACATTTTATTTTACAAGATGGCCTCCGACGTTACTCGCCCATCATCTACCTTTTGCACTATATTAATATTCTTGCCTCTTCTTTATAACATCTGAGCATCTTCACATATTCATGTTCCTTGTTTTCTCCTTCTGTGTTTCTGTTGCTCCTTGTGCTCTGCCTCTCGTATAACTTGGCAAGTTGGTTGCCCAATCTGGCCATCTAAAACTCAACACCAATACCATTCGCTATGCGTGTTAGTGATATGCCAGACTCCAAGTGGAATTGATATGAGAGACATACCTTCTGCCATGAGCATCATGCCAAACTCGTCTGCTTCTGCCAGCCACAGCTCGCTTCTAGCATCCAAAGCATCACTCTCCTTGCCACCATTGACGCGAAACAGCTCCGTCATCCTATAACTCCCCTCAGCCCACTGCTTGAGCCAGTCTCTATAAAGACGCTGCCACGCCTCCTCCCAGTCACTCTGCCACAGATATCCAGCAGCGGGTGCAGGAAATGGTCCCAGCTCAAAGCACGTGAGGATGGGATACCCGAATCGAAGCGACCACGCAAACTCGAGATGATGGAGGCCGACGATGGTGCGGCGCTTGGCGGACACAATGGCCCATTCTTTCCATGGTGGCAGCGTATGATTCGCCTCTTGTTCCAGGAACAAGCCCGTGCTGGCCAACTTGTGTTTGACGTTCCACATGTCCACCAGCAGTTGTGCATCAGTCGGATGAGCCAGTGCCGGCGAGTGTCCGAATCCAAAAAAGAGGATGATGAGGAGAATGAGCATCGACTGTGCGGCTGCAAGAAGCTCCATCGCATTGTACGCACCATACTAATGTGAACATGTCGTGTTAGCTGTACCAAACACTATCAAGAAGCGTTAGGTCACAACTCACATCCCGAAGTAGCCTTCGGACTTCATTGTGTATTGTATTTTGCACCAAGTCACGGCTCCCTTCCGAGTGCATGATCCACATCTTGGCCAGCGTGCAACAGTTTGCCAGAGGAATTGGAATGCCATCTGCTAGCTGGAGTCTGTGGATCATGGGCGGAAGCTGGCTCGTGAGATGTGAACCCATCATCCGTGGCCAGGATTTGAGCACGCGGATCACGAAATGCATCGTGTGTCTGGCGACGGGATCGGTATTCGGAGTGCGTCGTGCTTCGTTGAGTAGCAACCGACGCCTGTAGTTGGATATGATTAATTCAGGCGCAATCGGTTCCGGATTGCCAATCCCGCCGTTCTCCAATCCCTCACGGCCAATTTCGGATTCCGTAGTCACGGAATCTACCGTGCCATCCCGATCTGATGCAGTATCCTGTGAGGTGTCTACTTGGGAGCGAGGCGTGGAATCTGCTCCGCAATCAATCGTCGAGAGGGCATCTTCCCTTTCTAGTGCAATTTTCCCTGGTGAGGAATCGGTCGACTCATCTACAGCCTCGTTATCCAAGAGAGACTGGTCGCCCTGCAATTGCAATGGCAATTGGCCCTGAAGAATACATGTAGACTCTTCCGCTGTTGATACCGCTATTGTCATGCCATCTCTCGACACATATTCACATGTGAGCGTGCGCTCTTGACATCGACTACAACTTGGTCGCTGCAAATCACAGCGCAGCTTGGCGCATGCACAAGCATTGCACGATTTCCGCCTTGATGGCCCCTTGATATCCTGGAGACAGCGCTTGCAGTGTCTCGTCAACGACGATGCTGCAAGCTACTCGGTTAGCCCTGCTCTTGTTGTCTTTGTCGCATTAATACACACAGAAACCCACCTCTTGTAAAACGACGAGAACAGCGCGGACACGTGAGTGAATTTCGTGACAAGGACATGTAGAAGAGCTGGAGGTGGGAGTCTCTTATTGGTACTCCGACTCACGCGTGGGATTCAATGTCAATGGGAGCGTAAGTGTTCGGACTTCCGAATGCCTGGGTGAAGAGGCGGGCTACTTAATAAACCACACACAACCTTGTGGCGTTGAATCCTACAGAGGTGGGTGTTTAGAATACTCCTAGATGAACTAGCCATCTCTTGGCTGAGTGGGCTCTCCCGGACTTCCGGGTGTCATACGGAGTAGATGGTGCAATATGCTCAGCTTATGTAGCCGTATACAGATACGACATTGAATGTTATTTATCGGCGACATTAGAGCATATTTCACTCTTATGACTGAGCATCATCATCTGGAACGTGAATCGCGCAGACTAATACCGTTAGCTGGCCACGGTATACGAGCTGCCATGGTGAATTGACTGGCGATGATTACAGCGAAGAATTCACGAGCACTGTGGATGTCGTGCCATCTATGCCAAGCTCGAATGCCCCTGAAAACATGGTATAAGTCGACATAATAAATCGCATATTCTATTGCCTTTAGATTCCCCTAAAAAGGAACAAGTCTATGAGGATAATACATGTGACAAGATCAATTGTACACCGTATCCACGAAATCACGAATGGTATCATCAACGCTGATGAAACCAGGTCGGCCAAGCTCTTGGAGCACCTCTTCAGCTCGCTTCACCACTTCATCCGCGGTCGACAAGTCTCTGCCCACAACGTCGGAATCTTCCCCCTTTACAAGCTCCGGGCGGTCAGGATACAGCTGACGGACCTTGGCGCGCATTTCGTTCCAGGTGGCCTGCTTGTAATAGGCAAAGATGCGCTCGTTTGCAATCGTAGGCAGCACGGCGGCAGCGACCATCAGGAGAGCACAGTCCTCGACATTAATGATCCAAGCTAATCCTCGCCGTTAGCATATTGACAAGAATCCATTCATTGTTCACGGAAAAGATCCATGGATAACAGAGTGGGTACGAACCGAGAGTCATCACTCGGTTCCAGTCACCGTCCAAGACGCGCTTCAGCATTCCCACAGAGGTGCCATTGGGTTGTTCCGCATCCAGCACGCGCCCAAAGTTTCCATCAGGGACAACGCAGTTGGCGACAAACGGCGGGTTATTCTCCTTCACCCAGGACCAGAAAGCCAGTTCTGCAGCAGCCCTGCTTGCTCCGTACACAGCCATGGCTCTCTCTACCGTAGGAACTGTAGGCTCTTCGCGGGCCTTGAGAAGATCTTCGTGGTTGTACGTGTCTACCGATATCTTGTGCGGCACGTTGTAGTCGGCCGCTTCGACGGCCTTGGAGCTGGATAGGTATACATAGCGTTGTACCTTGGCTTGAGCCGCGGCTTTGAGCGTGTTAATGGTGCCCTTGACGACGGGATCTACTACCTGGGTCGGGTCTGGACCGAATATGGTGGGAGTCGAGACGTAGACGACCACGGAGGCACCTAAATGTTGACATGAATCAGCCGGCTTGCACATTACCCACCTGATAAAGACGAGAGTGGCTTCCGTACCCTTGAATGCTTCGTCAAACGCCCCGTCGGCTTCAAAGTCCACGACTTGCACTAGCTCAAACTTGTCGGGATATTTCTTGTCAAAAAGCCCATGCATCCAAGCCCGATGTTGCTCGACGTTGCGGACTGTTCCGCGAACCCGGTATCCTGCTTCGAGGAACTTGTCACAGGTCTCGGCGCCAATGTAACCATTGGCACCAATGATGACGACTGTGGAGTCGAAAGGAACAGCTGGATTTTGTATCTTCATTGTGACAATGATCAAAAAGTGTGACGATGATCAAAAAGCGTAATTCTAAACAAGTAGCTTACTAGTTTTCTGAATTTCTCAAAGTCATCATGGCAAGGACGAGAATACCTTTTGTATCATATATACATCTTGTTCAACGTATAACACTCAGAGCATGGTTCAAGTTCATACAAACTTACAAATTCTTCTCTGACAAATGTTGTTTAGTCGCAATGCATCTCCGGGAAAGGAACGTTGGTAATGGATATGGCTCATCTCAACCTAGCACCCGGAGCTCCGTGTGCATCAAATATAGGAGGCTCAACGGTGGACCATGGTCCATATTTTTTTAATAGATGATGGAAACTTACTTTTGGAGCAGCCATGATTGATGGAGACGTTGCGTTTGTGTAGCTATCGCTCAAAATGCGAGGCGCAGGAGGGTATATTTGGGGCAGTCCTAACCCAACTCTGCTTCAAACCCCCTTACCAGCACTTCTCAACACGCAAACAGAACCGTAGCCAGACACCTCAAAGCAATGGCCGACTTCATGATATACGGGGCCACGGGTTATACCGGCCGCCTGGCAAGCGAATACTCGAAAAGCATCGGTCTTCATCCCGTGCTCGCTGGAAGAAGCTCTGACCGCGTTAAGCAACTCGCTGATTCGCTTGGGTTTTCGTACCGCACATTCGACGCCAACGATCGCCAAGCCGTAGACGATGGCTTGCGAGGAATTCGCGTGCTACTCAGTTGTGCCGGGCCGTATTCACGCACCGCCGAACCCTTGATGGATGCCTGCATAAGATCCGGAGTACACTATCTCGACGTATCTGCCGAACTCATCAGCTACCAATTGGCGGAACAGAAGAACGATGAGGCAAGGGCCGCAAATGTTATGCTTCTGCCAGGATGTGGCGGTAGCGTGGCAATGCTTGGCTGCTTGGCTGGACATGCCATCAAAACAATCGATAGGGTGACCAGTATTGATGTTGCCCTGTTCGTCGCCGGAACAATTTCGCGAGGTTCGGCAATCACCACAGCGGAAGGCGTAACAGCTGAGTGTCTAAAGAGACAAGACGGTCAATTGATCGAGCAGAATGTCCAAGATACGGCTGATTTTGACTTTGACGACGGGAAGGGTTCAGTCAGCTGCTTTCCAGTGACATTTCCTGACCTGCTCACTATATGGAAGTCGACCAGCAGTCCCAACATCAAGACCTTTGTCCATGTGTCTAGCGGTGCTTTTCCAACGGGAGATTTAGCAGCGTTGCCGGATGGCCCTACGGCGGAGCAGAGGAAAGAAAACCGGTATCATGCTGCTGTGGTCGCCAAGGGAGATGATGGAACCGCCAAGAGGGCCGTTCTTCACATGCCCAATGGATACGATTTTACGTCGGTGGCCTGTATTGAGGCTGCGAGAAGGGTCTTGGATGGGAATGCAAAGGGAGGGTTTCAGACGCCTGCTGGTACTTTTGGCAGCGATTTTGTCACCACTATTCTAGGATCTACCCTGAAAGATGTGTAGAGTTGTAAAGAGATGTTGATTACAGTATAAAATCAAATTTTAATCAAGAAAATATCATGTGTCTAAAGTATGACTATGACACTGTAATGCCAAGCAATAGACATCGTTAATATGTCGTATGCCACCAGTCAGTCAACACTTTCTCACATTTGCCGAGTACCCGAATGCTTCCTGTTCATGCGCCAATGTTTTTAAAGCAGTTCTTATTATACCTCATAAATGGAAAGATATTCGTTCTGTACAGAATCTTACTAATTCATGGGCATCAATAAGTGGTAGTATGGCCGGAGTTGTCTGCACTCGGAGTTCCGAACTCGCAAAGTATATGCACTTCACAGCTCCATCGCTGTTCGTCAACTCGCATTTGTCATTGACTTGAATTATTAATTCAGTTGGAACTCAGTAACTCCGTTAGTACCGTTGAATATGACCCAGAGATTTCCCAGTGAAATGATACATATATATTTAAGAGGAGATGCGTCTAATCGATGGAATGAGCATGTCCTACATCCCCTAACCAGCGCGATACATCAAATAGTACCATTTACTCTACTCAACATGCCGAGCTATCTTGTGACTGGCGCAAGCAGAGGACTTGGCGTATGTTGCCTGGGTAATCGCATCAATCGCAATGCTAACTCGAATGTGACAGTATGGCATGATCAAAGTCCTGGCATCAGATCCCCTCAACAAAGTCATTGGACTTGTTCGAGACGCAACCGCCACTCGAGCTCGCCTAAGCGCCGACAACGTATCCAACGTGCATATTGTGGCCGCAGACATTACCGATGACAAGGCCTTGAAAGAGGCTGCAGAGGAAACCAAGCGCTTCCTTGGAGACGCAGGATTAGATGTCCTGATTAATAATGCCGCCTATGTGAGCAAAGTCACGGAATTGAAAAACTATAAAGACTTGTAAGGCATACAATGGAGGATATCGTCTTCTAGGTCAAATGGCTAATGGCGTTGTAAACAGCGAGCATGATGTGCCAGCCGTCTTGGAAGATGCGCAGAAGAGCTTCGAGATTAATGTTGTGGGAGTCCTCAAAACCGTCTATGCTTTTCTTCCACTGGTCCGAGAAGGGAAATTGAAGAAGATTGTAGGAATATCGAGTGGCATGGGCGACATTGGTAAGTCTGCTGATTATACCACCGCACAAGACTTTAGGCGATGGACACGAGACTTGATTAAGTGCTAATTTTATACCGGAATTCATCAACAGCATCAAACTCGCCAACGCAGCTCCTTATGCCGTAAGCAAAGCCGCCTTGACCACCATGTTTGCAAAATTCAACGCAGCGTATCAAGATGAAGGGCTCTTGTTCTTTACCATATGCCCTGGTCTCGTCGACACCGCAGAGGGCGATGCCACTTGTATGATTCAATCTCGGACAGCCCAATTATCCGACGTCTTGCTGACTGATAATAGTATCAGGCGATGACTCGTTGCGTTTACAGGCAATCATGGCCAAATTTAATGATTATGCGCCGGGCTTCAAGGCGATGGACCCAGTTACGGCTGCGGAGAGCTCCTTGGTGGCAGTTGCTCGCTCGTCATTGGAGACGGGGCATGGGGGTTCGTTTCTCAGCCATAACGGGACCAAGAGATGGATGTAACTGAATATTCGACGGTCAACACCAATTGTCTCCCAGCCTATAGGTGTGGGATTGGCGGGCCTTGATTGATGGTTTCGATGCACCAGGGCATTGGTATCAACTGGAAAGTTACAATGCAATATTCTGCTGCGATTCAATACAGCCCTATAGATGTAAAATAAATGAATTTGATCTGATTTCTACTGCAACGTAACTCAAGATATTATTCTACAACCTTTTTTCCGATGCCGTCCTTCCATCGGCAACACTACTTACACATGATGCGCAGCTACCCTACACCCTGGTGAAGAGGTTCGGAGCAAAGTACATGAGCTCCATGAGTAACGGTGCCTTGAAATCGACATGGAAAGATAAGATGGCTCATATTGAGTTATTGGTTCATCTCGTAAATTAGATAATTGATTGTCTATGCATCAAAGTCTTGTTATTCCTATCAGCACGCCCGATCCCCCACTTTACCAAGGTGGGAGGCCGACAATGACGATTCATTGATATTCCATTGGTGCAGAGTGTATCGGTATTGTTGCAATGGTGCTGTAGATATCTAATGCGGAGAAAAAAAACATAATTTTTCCATCAAATCATCAATTAACGCATCATGTCCTGCCATACTTGTGGCTGTATTTGGAGGCCTGCATGCACTCATCCAACCCGAGACTGTAGGCCTTCCACAGCTGGCAGTTGCCCAACGACATTAACCAACGATTGTCTTTATGCGTCACTGCTTCCATATTTACTTCACAGTAGAATATCTTGAAGCATAAATAGTGGACGTATGCCTCAGAATCATGATGCCGACTCTCAAACCTTCAGCCATCGACATCCCATTTGCATGGTAGGGTATCAGCCCATCGTCCTCACTCGCCTACAAGATTCGTAACTGTCAAGAAGCATGGACAACAAATATGAGAGGTTTGTAAAGGGGATTGCCTAGCATGATGGTTGCATGTAATGCTGACAGTGGGATTAGCATTCTGGCTTCGAAGCCCTTCAAATTCGTTGTCGGGCCTGACAAGAAGCAATTCATAATGCACGAGGCCGCGATAACTAGACTTTCCAAGACTCTTGACAAACTCGTGAATGGGGGCATGAAAGAGTCACAAGAACATTGTGTTTGCTGGGAAGACATTGATGAGACAACCTTCCTCCGCTTCGGCGAATGGGCTTATACGGGAGATTACAAACCCGAGGAGCCGGAAATCCTGTTAGACGCCTCTCAAATTGCCATTTCTAAAAGAGCCACCCAAAAAACAAACGCCAGCAAGCCAGAAACTGTCGCCACATCTCTCGCTACATTCAAGGAACCGGAAGAGACCTGGAGTCATTGCACGTCGGCAGGAACTTACAGTCACAACGTGACGTGCCAGTCCTGCAGAAATGTCTACTTTCCCACTCTGTCTTGCGGTAGTTGCAGCACAAATCAGTACTCACGTTGCCCACAATGTCGAGCTGGAACTATCAAATTAAAGAAAAAAACATCCATGATTGAGAAATTCAACAAGAATCCTACATATGCGTCTCCAACTACCCCCTTTACACCCCGCAAGAACACAGAGAGTTGCGAGGATTACAGCGGAGTCTTTCTCTCCCACGCTCGGCTCTATGTCCTGGCGGATAAATACGACATCAAACAGCTGCGTGATCTGTCTGCGCACAAAGTCTGGGCCACATTGAAAGAATTTACACTCTATCCGGAACGCATGGGAGATGTTGTTGGCCTGGTGAGATACGCGTTCCAGAACACGCTGGACAAGGACAAGCTGCGTAGTCTGTTGAAGGATTTCTGTGCGTGCATCGTAGAAGATTTATGCAAGGGCCAAGGCTTTCAGGATCTGATTTGCGAAACACCGGAATTTGCGTGTGAGTTGATCAAGGAAATGAGCACGAGATTGGAGTAAAGAGTTGAGATGGTTTATACTTGGATGGGACAGTATAAGTTAGCTGCTAATAAAGCACTGAGATTCTGCACCAAAATCGACAAAGTGGACCCAGCACATGTCACCAACTGCCCATCACGTGACCCAATTGCTCTTGAAGATTTCGAGATCATGATCACCAATAGCCATCCAGCTGGACATTCCCAGATCGCAACACAGACAAAATGCTGCCCACTCGAGCGCTTCTCAAGCGTTCCGTTTGGAAAGGTAACTTTTACTCTTCTCAAGTATCCAGAATCCTAAACAATCACTAACTCTACATCTTTACAGGCCCAAACCTCGTCCCGTAAGAAGCGCCCCTCCAAGCAATCAAGAAGCCACTCACTCACGCATCCTGTTACTTCTACAGCCTCTCCATCGTCTTCCCCAAGGGACCCAACGACAAAGTCCCTCCCGTCCGAACACAGGCCCGCTCCAGCGACCATCCTGCCCAACTTTGTCGGCCTCAACTTTGAGATTCACAATGGCAAGGATTACCACCAGGTGACGATTACAGAGGACATGGTGGGGCACAAGCTGGGCGAATTTGCGCCGTGAGTAACCTGGAGTGCCATGTTGTTTTTGGCGGTTATAGATGGTAGCTAATTTGGGAGATAGCACGCGGAAACCGAATATCTGGGACAGGAAATAGATGGGAGAACGGAGGAGATGGAAAAGAGAGGATGAACATGTACAATTACTTGTATCAACGCCGTAATGCCACGACTTATTGCATGCTTTGAATCATTGGCACAATAAAAATTGGAAATAAAAAGAGAAAATAAAGCAGCTCGTATTGTGTTGGACCAACGAAACTAAGACCCAGTAGGTCTGCCCTGGATAAACCCGTTTCCAACGCCATCACCCCCCCCCAACGCCCATATGTAACAAGAAATTCTCGATATAATCTTTCAGCCGCAGTCATTTGTACCCCATGTATCCCCCCCCCTTCATCGGTAAAACTCGCTCCTCTTGACATTGACGCCATACTCGCCAACCGCCATTCCCAGATCCTCCATCGTCAACACCGTCCTGTTCTGGCTTCCTCCCTGGCCACCGCCTCCAAAACCCGGTCGCTGGATACCCAAGGGTCCGCCCTTGCCCTGCTCCTTGCTGCCCGGCTGCCCGGACTGCTGGCCGGGGATCGGGAATCCGGCTGCAGCGCCGAGGGTGCCCATGGGGTTGTTTGTGTTGCTGGACGCGCGGATGCGGCTGTACTGATACGCGTCGGCCGCGACGTCGGCGATGAACTTTTGCGTGGCGAGCGCGAGGAGTCGGGCGAGACGGGGATCTGTCTGGGGAGGAGGAGGAAGACCGGCTTTGGTCATGTAGTAGTGCGTCACTGCATCGGGAATCTGTGACGGGTCAGCAACACACAATCCATCCAGAAGAAAACAATTTCAAGATGCGCGACAAAAGAGAGACGTACGATGGGGGCATAATCGTCAATCTTGCTGAGAAACTCTCGCAGCGAAACGTCCTTTCGCGTGGGCAGTTTGCTCAGATCCTGGCCCGGCACTATGGGATCGGGCACGGCGTCGCTGGGCCCGTTTTCGGGGGCAATCTGCTTCTCGACGTTTTCCGGCGCGTCGCTGTCCATGATAAAGTCGATTCCTGGGTTGAGATGACGCAGGGAGAAGAGTGAATGTGCTGGGGATGGAGCGTTGAATGTTGAGGGTTGAAGAGGGCGAGATTGATGATGAATGCTTATCACGTGATGGCCATGACCTCTGAGCTGCCAAACACAAAGCGCCTCATCAAACTGTACATTTTTGGCAGCATCTCCAAACATTCGATAAATTCCAGTTTCATAATACTTGTAATCATAAACTCAGATATTTTTTTTGAACGTGTCCATATCTTTTATTGCGGCTCTATTCAATACTGGATGCGCATCACCGCATTCATCACATGGCTCATGCCTTGTGCCGTCCCTCCGTCCAGATTCAAACACATTCAATTGATTGCCCTCTAATTTTTTTCGTCCACAACGTACATGGCCCAAACTCATGGAAATCCTCATATGAAGACATGACGCCCTTTCCCTTACTGCCTCAAACCGAGCATACCATCAAACGCCGCCGATGCAATCATTGCCCCCCTTGAAACTAGTTTCATCCCGTGCATTGTCGTAGCCGTAGAGCTTCCCTGCTTGTGGTGACCAACAAGTCCTCACTACAGTCTGCTGTGAAGTTTTCATCACCTTGTGCAGACCCCAGAGTGACGACCCGTTCCAATCCTTGTCACAGGGCAACACCGTCACCTCCCTTTTTTATAAAGCACCCAGCAAAAGCCCCTTGTCCGCCCCTTAGACAGGCAGCTTGAACTTCTTGCCCTTGAGAACCTTGTTGTAGTAGATGTAGAAAAAGTCGCTGTAGAGAACCGTCTGGATCAGGCCGGCGACAATGGCAATCCAATCCACCTTATGGTTGGGCTCTGCGATGTAGCGGTAGACCCAGTTGGGGATGTAGAGGGCGCGGTAGAGTCCGAGGGCGAAGAGGTAGTGAGTCGTGATGGTTTCTGCCTCGCCAGTGCGCTGCAACATAAACAGCTGTGGGAGGATGGCCACGGACTCGAGCCAGATGGAAAAGGCCCACATGATCTCGGCGGGCGTGTAATAGTAGGGGAAGGCGACGGCGAGGAGAGCGGCACCGCCCAGGAGGTACTGCACTCGAAAGGTATCGACGTTGACATCGTTGGTGGGCTTGTAAGCGTTGGTCATGAGGTAGATGATGTAGCCCTGGGAGCCGATGAAGAGGACCTTGAAGACGAAGTTGTAGATGCTGTTGGTTGAAAAGAGATCTGCCCCGTGTTAGCCAGGTCGATTCTGGGTTGCCATTGGACATTGTATATGGCTGGTGAGAGGCATACCGAGGTATCTAGTGAGGTAGACGAGCAGATACAGGCCTTGCGACTTGAAGGAGATGCCCGAACAGCTCTGCAAGGCGCCGAGTTAGTCAAGCTTGGAGAGAGGCCAACGGAGCGGCAGCAAGGGAGAGTCGCACCTTGAGCTGCACCATCTTGTGCAGCAAGATGAGGATACTCGCCAGATGCGAGAAATCCGCTGTTCCTGCGTTAGCGCATCTGCGTCTATCCGTCTCGGCTCGTCGCCAAGCAGAGCATCCGCGGACTCACCAGCAATGCGAAAGACGTTGAGCACCATGGCGGCGGATTGTGTGCCCCGGAGATCCGGCAGGGAAGTGGTCAGAAGAAGAAGAAAGAAGACAAGAGAAGAGAAAAGAGAAGAGAAGAAGATGCGGCGATGGATCTAAGCGGCAGTTGCGCGATACGGCGTCGAGATAAGAAACGATGCACAGGATAGACGGTAGTTGAAGAGAAGCGAAGGGGCGATAAGATTGGATGATGCAGCCAAAAGGACACGAACGCGACTGGCATGTCATTGGACAGAAATGCAGCAAGCTTCCCAGGGAGACGTACAGTGCGTATGTGGGAGTATTGGCACGGTGCCCCAAATGGCGATGGACAATGCAAAGCACAGCTGCTTGCCGCTTCTTAAAATAGCATCAATGGGAACCTGGCCTGTCTGTGCTTTGGCCTGAGCAAATATTTTACCACTGTGTTATACTGTAGTCTGCAGCTGGCTATTTTTTTTGACTTGATCGTGTGTTTTGTGCAACGTGTTACCATTGAGGATGAGCACAACACAGTTTGTACCTGCTTGGGTACCTTATTTTGTACAGCTTCAGAGTGTATGCTGACTTGACTTACCTAATCTCAAAGATGACATCATTGTGTCTCGACAGGGTCCGTCTCGGCTCGCACATGTGAAAATGAGGATCCAACGCCGCTCCCATAGCTGAAATTCATATTTGTCTACTGCTATAGCGGGACTGATTCTCAGCATGATATCGTATAAGGCGACAAATGTGATTTTTACTGTCAAATACCTCTGGTGGAGTTGATCTACAGCCATAACTACCTAGTACCTTGGCCAGACATATTGGGAAAGGCACCGATGCATTTGATAGAGAACGATGGCTTCATTTATACCGATTGGGAAAGCGAAAACGAAGCTCAACATGTATTGCCAGAGCCAAAATCGACGCGTGATTCAGCTGCTGGGATTTAGCTGCAAACATCACAAGCCAATCACGCATCATCAACCCCCAGCTATCTGATCTGCTCCATCCTAACCTAGACTCTTCTTAGCTAAAGGAATCAACCATATACAGGCGCTGGACAATTTAAGCTCAATACAGTCACAAAACCTTGGCCTAATCATCTCCAGGCGAATAAGCCAGACCATAAATGTCATTTTCTGACCAACGAGCGGAGAATCACTCGATATTCCTTCCACCATGGATCATCAGCTCAGGTTCGACTGTAGTCGTAGCAAAGCCCAAGACTAAATCCTTCTGCGAGGACTATGAAATCAGCTTAAGCCCATGCTAGACATCGTGACAGCCCCTGTCTGACAGAGTACCGTATTTAGTAGTACCAGATCGTACTTTTCACATCACAGCTCTCATCAAGGTGAGGCATTCAATCAACATCATGCAGCGCTCATCTTTATTCACATTTGCAGCATATTTCCAATATGAACGCCGTGCAGCTCATCGAAAAGCACTTCGAGACTCTCAAGGTCGACCAACAGGCATGGCTCAGCTTATACGCCCCCGATGCCGTGGCAGAAATGCCAAACTCGCCTCATCCTCACCCTACCAAAGTAGAGGGACTCGAGGCCATTGGCGCTTCAGTCGCAGGCTTCGTCGGTAGCATGGGCGATGACTTTGACGTCCACATCAAAAAGATTTACCCCATTGATGGCGAGGATGCCGCTTTTGTCGAATTCACCATGACTGGAACGGTGACGATGACGAGGAAAAAGTACGAGCAGAATTACGTGTCGTATTTCCGCGCTGAGAATGGCAAGATTATTTTGTACCGGAGTACTTTGACAGTTCACGGATAGCTGCTGCTTTTGTGCCTGATAATTAGAGTATGTAGATGGGATTATGTATTATAAGAGCGTGGTGCTAGCATAACTACAACCGCAATGGCTTTCCTTACTGCTTCTTATTGTAAAGCGTCTTGATAGAGGCGGCTAGGGGGGCGTCGTTTTGGAAAGGTATTCTCGTACGCACGCAAAAAGTTTGGCAGCATTTCTTCACCCCCGGCAGTCGTAAATGCAACCAAACCAATGGGCCGGCCGTTGTACTCGAGGTATGACAATGGCATCGTTGCGGACGGGTAGCCTGTCAATGGTTAACAAATGCTTACGAGCAACTCAGTGTGTCATGGAACCATACCGGCAGCCGAAACCAACAGGTTTATGGGAGAGTCAGCTGGCGCAATGACTAGATCTACGTCGTATTCTTTGAGCGTCTTGTCAATGCCAATGTCTCGGCCAACTTTGCGCGCATGATTTAGAAGAAAATCATGCTCGTCGTCGGACATTGTCATTGTGGCGGCGTTCTGGAGCTGGTCTTGGTTGTCGTAGTCTGAGTAGGGTCAGTGGGAAACTAGGGACTTGTGTGTGATGAATGGCGACTTGCCTGGTGGAAGCGCTTTTTCTGCATGGTTCTGGTTGAACCTTATGAGCTCATCCAGGCTCCGTACTTGGGAATCTTCGAGGGTTCCAAGGTAAGCCTCACATGTGGGTTTAAACCGAGCCACTGAACGAGTTAGATCATATTTCAGTGGCAGTCGAGCAAGAGGCTGTTTACCTTGAATGTCGTAGAAGCTATGCCGCCCATTCACTTCAAATGCATCGACAGATACAAGTTCTACTTCCTTGAAGGACTTTGCCGTAAGCGCCATCTTTGTGTAAGCAGCCTGAGTGTCTTTGTTCTGGAGATTTTTGTTTAGTGACTCTGTAAAGAATTCCAACCTTCACTCATCTTACTATCTGCCCCGTGGCTTCTGGCACTGAGCGCTGTAGATCAGAGTCAAAGAACCATTTCTCTGTAGAGAGGAACCCGATTTTGAAGTCTCTAAAGTCACTAGCCATCATTTGAGAATGATACTTTCTCTGTTCGCTTCCCTTTGGAGTGATCAAGACATCCAAAAGGTTTGCCAGATCAGCAGGCGATTTGGCCATTGGTCCCACAGTATCGAATAAATGGGACAGAGGTATCAAGCCATCTTGTGAGATTAGGTTCATCGTTGGTCGGAGGGTATATAGTGCTGCTCGGGTGCTCGGGGTGATCAAAGACCCTCCAGTGTCCGTTCCTATCGCCAAGGGGGCATACCCTGCACTGACGCCAACGGCAGAGCCCGTTGATGAGCCAGAGGGTGACTATAGATGTTTGCCAACGTTAGCAAGTACCGTAGGACGTCAAGTCTGCCATCTTCTTGACACATATCATCTCGGCTAATGAGTATTCATTTTCCGCTACTCACCGAGTGCCCAAGGACACCGTCGGTCAAATCTACATCATCGGTAGTGTATGCAGATTGCGTTTGACCGCCCAAAGCCGACCATCCAGGCATGATATTTGAGCCTCTGTAAGAAAGCATCAGTAACCGCACAGAGAAGGGATAAGTAGTTGGACGAAGCTGGACGAAGCCGTGTCAGTTGCGTACTTGAACCCAGCGAGTTCCTTGTGATGTATATATTAGATACGGTAAACATGGACAGTTCAAGCAAGTACTCACTGATAACTGTGTTTTCCCTATGATAATCATTCCTGCTCCAAGAGTCTGCATTTTGTTAGGTAAGACAGGAACACCAATGGGTTGGATTGATAGTTAGAGGCTAGAAATGCTTAATTGCCGACAGCATTTGATGACACGAAAGGCCAGAAAAGAAAACAAGATACGCTGGAGGTGTAAATGTGTGGCAATGGAGAGGACAAGGTGTGTCCAACAACTCACTCTTTCTATAACCTCAGCACTCTTTGACGGTCGCGATGTAAGCAAGGCAAGACTACCCCCCGTCGTGTTCATTCCTAGGCTTGGGTGGGTTGCGATATTGTCCTAAGAACTGGTTATTCTTGCTATGTACATGTAGATGGAGTAACTCAAGTGAAGGTGAAGAAAACCTTGATGAGGATGGGGATCCCGTGAAGGGGTCCACGTAGGTGACCATTCTTGCGTTCGAGATCTAGGGCGGCCGCCACTGTCCTGGCTTGTGGATTTCTCTGTAGAACGGCCCTAAGATAATCGTCATGCTTATCAATCTGAGCGAAGCATCTGTCAACCAATTCAACGCTCGTGAGCTCGCCAGCCTCCAAGAGCTGTTGAAGATCTTCTGCGGTTGCAGTCAACAGATCAATCGATCGCTGTGGGGTCCCCGAGGGCCACGAGAATGGCCAGGCCAGTCGAAATAAATGCGCCATAGAGCACATAAGGAGTAAGAGGAATATGACGCGATGCAAAATACTGTAGGCCGTATATGACGAAGACAAGACGATCCTTGGAGCGCTCGATTCTTGGTCACTAGAAAGATTGGCACTGGGGAAGTTGGGTGCTATATTGATTTAAGGAGATTGGGTGTTGTTGGCGGCAGACATCATGTGAGGATAAAACACGGACCCGTTGGTTGCCTCACAAGTTATTATCCTCTATATTCGTTACATATGCCAAACGACCGTGCCCCATAACCAGATGTCACTGACAGATGTTGGGTGTTACAATGTGCTATTGCATAAAGATAGTGCATTAGAAGCATCATTCAAAATATCTCGTATTGTTTGTTACGAAAGAAAATGCCGCGTTGTCTCAGCCCATCCTTTCCTACATGAGCCTCTTCTTGAGCATCCGATCATCACTCTCTCGGCAAGGATACGAGCCAATTGATCTTTTCATATAGTCGATTCATCTTCATAGATTCTTATTATTATTTATTTTATTTTCATTATTCTTCACTATTATACTAAACGCATCCCTAACCATTCAAAGATGGATATCCAAGCGCCGCCAACCTCCGAGCGCATCGTCTCTAACGCAACACATGGCATAATCGATCCGCTGACTACCACGGCCGAGGAACTGCAAGAGCTTCTGACATCAGGTAGTCTAACTAGCCAAGATTTGATCAATATTTATCTTGGTCAGATCGAGCAGCACAACAAGAACGGTCTGAAGTTGAATGCAATCATCTCCACTGCACCACAACACATTGTTGCTGAACAAGCCAGACTTCTCGACGCAGAAAGAGCCACTGGCAACATACGCGGTCCTCTGCACTGAATTCCAGTTGTCGTCAAAGACAATGTAATGACCGACTCTTCACTCGGCATGGACACTACATGCGGCTCCTATGCTCTTGTCGGAGCCAAGGCACCAAACGCTCTAATAGTAAATCGTCTCCTAAAGGCCGGTATGATTATCATTGCAAAGGCCAATCTGTCTGTAAGTAATTTCATGAGGGCACTCTCCTGAGCTACGGATGCTGACTTGTATTTCGTTTGGTCAGGAATGGGCTGGCTCCAAAGGATTCGGAATGGTAACCGGGTGGTCAGCTGTCGGCGGCCAGACACAGTCACCATATGTCAGGGGCGGCTATGTGCTTGGAGACAAGATTTTAGGAAATAGCGCTCCATGCGGTTCTTCATCCGGATCTGTCGTAGCTGTGGCCGCTGGGTTCGCACCTGTAGCACTGGGGACCGAATCTGACGGATCCATCACACAGCCAGCTGGAAGGGCTTCTCTATACGCAATGAAAGTTACCGTTGGAGCATTAGACACAAGGAGGACATCACCGCAATCTCCAATTACCGATAGTCTTGGCGGCATGGCCAAAAGCTCTGGAGACCTTGCCAACTTTATCGGAGCTATGATGGAGCAAGATTACTCTTCTTATCTGACGAAGACGTGGGCAGGACAGAAAGTTGCCTTTGTGGATCCAAGAAAATGGGAGCTCCATCCAGCTGTTTGCGAACGGATCGAAATCGTGAGCGAAAAGCAAGTAAGTATAAGTCATGCTTATCATCTGGGCTAATTATTGTAATATTGACATTCATCATCTGAAAGATTTCGGAGTTTCTCCAAGCTGTAGCTACTATCCGGGAGTCTGGGGCAGAAGTGACAGAAAATGTTGTGTTGCCACAAGTCGATGAGATGGTTTGGGAGGGTGAGGATGCCCTTGAAACGGTATGGAACTCATACCTTGGCGGTGAAATCAACTCTTTCCTCAATGAATACACCGAGTCCTCGTTACGCACAGTTGAGCAGCTGATACAGTGGAATTCTGATCACAAAGACTTGGAGCTACCATCAGGTAAGCAACATAATTTGAACGAGACAAACCGTTGCAAGAAGCCAGAAGCTGACAACATCCCAGCATTTCCGGGCCAACAGCAGCTCGAGAATACATTGAAGAGCAACCTGACAGAGGAGAAGCGGCAAGAGATTGTCTCGTTTATCCGCAAGATAGCCAAAGATGACGGATTTGACCGAATCTTTGAGGAGACAGGGGCCGAAGTGCTCATAGGACCATTAGACGGGCGGATTGTCACTGTTGCTGCAGCAGCAGGATACCCTACTGGAGTGGCACCCTTGGGATATGCTGACAACTACAATGGTAGAGCATACGGCGTGGTTATTGTGGCAAAGGCTGGGAACGAGGGAAAGATTCTACAAGCCATGAGTGCGTGGGAGAAGACGATGCCACGACGGATCCCGCCGCCACAGCTGGCAAATTACAAAGCGAGTCTGTGAAGCCAACGCCGCTCGTGCTTCGACAAAACACAACATGCCAGAGCAATGGTTGTTCCTTAGTTATTCTACTATGCAGGGAATTTAATCAGATTGATTGTAGCCATGAAGTTGTATTTGGCAATGTTAAGTTTTATAAAATAAACGCTTTATAGTTTACATTTCTGTGTCAAAGATGCTGAATAAATATTATATTCAGCATATGTATTAAAAACTATGTATAAGAAGAATAAATACCCCCCGATATACTAGAAAGATGCCTACGCATTAAGGCTTCACTCCGTGCTTGCTCAAGAAGGAAAAGATCTTCTGGAACGCCTGAGGAGCGATTTTGTGGAAGTTGAGGTTGTGTCTGCAGCCTTGTTAGAGATTGATGACTTGTAGACAAGACATTCAAGACGAAATTACTCACCCGGCAGGCAAATCCTCCACGTATTCAAGCGCCTTGGAGCCTGTGAAGATGGTCTTTGTGTTGTTCACCACGCCAACGCAGTTTCCACCACAAGCAGAAACGTCAAACTGGCCCTGGAGAACGTAAACCGGTGCCTTGATGTTCTCGTAATGGATAGTCGTGGCGAGAAGTGACGGAAGTTCGCCGACGGCAAAGGGCTGGCTGGCAACGTTAAAGGTGTACTCGGCAACGCTGTGCTCAAAGTAAGGGGCAGCGTAGTAGACATAGGTCTCGGCGTATAGATCCGCGGTAGTCAGGTATCCGGAATCGAGCTTTCCCCAGCGCAGGGGGTTTTGGGATCGGGCAACGCGAAGGCTAGCTCCAGCGACAAAGGGAGGGAAGTAGTCAAAGGTTCCGCTGAAGCCGGTCAGGACGAGGCCATCGACGGCAACGTTT
The DNA here is from genome assembly GCA_001721665.1 of Trichoderma pleuroti. Lineage (NCBI taxonomy): Eukaryota > Fungi > Ascomycota > Sordariomycetes > Hypocreales > Hypocreaceae > Trichoderma > Trichoderma pleuroti. The sequence continues at coordinate 63,651 of MDJU01000070.1, forward strand.
GAGGCAGCTGCAGAGGAAATGTAGGAGCCGTAGCTGTGGCCGACGAGGACGACTTTGGTAGCATGGGCTTTGGTCTTGGCGTAGTTGACGAGGCCCTCCAGCACGGCGACCTCGACTTGGAATTGTGCGTCTGTCAACGAGTTGACACTATTATGGAGTTTTTAGTGTATGGTCGTATTATTTGTACTGGTATCAACTTACTTTGGCGACGATCCAACGCCAATGCGGTCGTAGCTAAGAACTGAATAGCCCGCGGCAAGGGCAGCATCGACGAAGTTGTACTGTTTATTTCCTGGGAAATTTGGGTTCCAGTAACTGCACCAAAGCTGTCAGAACCATACACCTTCACATTTTGAATAGATCTTGTATAAAAGACTCACAGCTTGGACTCAATGATGCCGTGTGTGAGCACCAATGTGGGGCCTCCATTGCCGCACAACGTAGCTCCCACGGTGTAAGTGCTCTTCACCGAGGCAGATGTTTTCCCATTGATGGGAAGAGGATCAGCCGAGTGTCCTGAGTCTCGACGGGTAAGGTTGAGAGTCAGAGCAGCCACATCCCAATCATCCTTGAGAGATGCTGTCACAATGAAGCGAGGCGTTGAGACAGTAACTGGGATTTGAATATCCCGACAGTGGGCCGAAGCTGGCTGCGGCAATGCCTGAGCGGCCGCAGCGAAGACAGGAATTAGCCGATGAAAGAGCATCTTGATAATATTAAGGAATGGAGAGCTGTTGAGTTATAAAAGACAGACAACTTGAAGGATGGAGTTGCTATTGCTTTTGGGAGTTGTTAGTTGTTATACTTATATCCCGAGACAACAACTATTCCTCTGGTCCGCTCAGTCGGTAACCTAGCTGCATTGGTAATAGCTCGATAGCCCATCATTAGTAAACACCGACAACATCTACACTGATTAATTCCCCCGTAGGAGATGATAGGGCTGTTGCCGTGTAACTCTATGGCCTCTCGCATCTTTAGATGTGCCGTAATCAAAAAAGGGCTCTCGTAAGCCAAATAAGGTACAAGGCCCGAGGATACTCTAAAGCTTTAACTCTATCGAGAAAATGGATCCTTGTCCACCATGGTCCTATATCCACAGCAATGGAATCAGAGGCGGAAAAACTACGATGAAGCTAGACGGCCGACCAATGGTGTATTTTGCCGTTGCGCCAAAAGTTACCCTCTCCAGCACTACGTCGGTAATCAGCCCATTTCTAACAACTCCTTTCTATCGGCTCCGATCCTTCGGCATTTACATCATGCACTCCACGGACCTGCATGCTAGGGCTGAGAGCTATAGGTTGGTTGCCCGATTTACATGTGCTCCTATCAAATACGCTCCACACGGAGTGTCACAGTCTCCATCGAATATGCTGACTACTATATTACTACTCTATACTAGACGTATGTCCCTTGCTATTACATCAACATGAGCTGATAGCCCACGGACCTATGAACCTTTAAACTAAGGGATGGCCCTGCCCAATGGTGTATGCATTAGCATGTGTATGCAGTTTTGTCTAAATTATTTGATGGACCAGATATTTGATTCGATTCGTAATGGTTGATCCAGACTTCCATGTGCCCTCGCTTCTTACTGTCCGCGCTGTCTCGCTCGATCGTCGTTTCCTAGCCTGCATCTCTTCTACAAACTTGGGCCATGTATTCGTCAACACCAGATACTTGATGTGACTCTGTATGCTGTCAAACACCGTCACGTCAAAACCATCAGGAATCTCGCCGTCGTACTTCATCCTGGGAGTGGTCCTGGTGGTTAGTTCGAACGGACCATCCGTCTCGCAGCTCCGGAAAGGGGCGATTTCAATATCGGATGGAGTTGCTGGGTTGACGTGGTGTTCTCCGCAAACGACTCGAGCGGCTTTTTCGAAAAGATTCTCGACGCGTTTGAGCTCGCTAGAGGCCAGATTCAGAGGAAACTCGGCATCTCTGGGGCTGATATAGTCGGCGTAAATCTCCAGAGCGCCGTTATAAACTTCGCGTTTCTGTTGATTGCTCAATTTTTCATTCCATGATGACTTCCATTTCGCAACACTGGTCAAAAAGGCAATGTTTTCTCCGGAAAAGTCTCTTAGTGCAGAGAATTCCTGCAGGGGACGTGGATCCTCCTTGAGAACTAGTTCGAGGGCGCTCATGGTTAAAAAGCGGTCGCCTAGATCTTCCTCAAACATTTCGATGGCTTTTCCCTTTGGGCTTGAAGTGTTGGAAGAGAAAATCCAGTCTTCTGAGGAAGATGGGCTGGGCGGCGTATTGTCAGGTGAAGAACCCCATTTGGCATTTGAACGCGCGTCTTCTTTTGCTGAAGCCAAAACTTGAACACCTGGAAGACGGGAACGAAGACAGTGAATACTTCAAACATAAGGATGGATAGGTGAATCCTGTGTTGATGATGGGGTTTCAGTACGTGTACTTTGTTCAATCAATCCGTTTGCAAGGACACTCACCATTGGCTTGGCGTAAAGTATCGATTAACCTTTTCAAAGGCAGGAACATAGGACGAAATTAGGAACATGGGCGTCGCGTGAAGACTGGATGAATCGTTAGCTCTATCAAACGAAATCTCGAAGAAAGAATGGCCGGCTTACTTGGAGATACAGCAGCCGATTGTTTGCGTGCGCCATCCCATGGTATCGCGGATTCCCCATGCCCGCCAAATCATAAAAGGTGCAATCTAAGAAGAGGTCAGCGACGGCAAACATTCTCATTATAAACTGTGACCTACGATCCAAGTCCAGAGAACCTGCCATAAGACTGACGGCCACCATTCCCACCCTCGACCCAAGTCCACCAGCTGCTCGGGGATCGTCGCGCCACGAAGTTCGGTACCAGGAATGCCAAACGTCGGATGGTATTTTCGACATGCTACCCACATACCGACGGTGAGGAGGACCTGCATGCAACGTTTAGCACGTGAGCAAAGGGAAGAAGGAACTCTCGCTTTGCCAACGCGGAGTCTCAGACAAACACACCTGGACAACCATTCCGAGGCCAATAAAAAGCAACGCTCGCTTTGTATGGTCCATGTTTCTTAGGCGACAAAGCCACGAAGTTCTCGCGCCATTGCAGCCGGGCTCGACCCGACGGGAAGGGTGAGTAAACTGTTTCTGCAGTCTTGCCACGCGAAGGAAGCGGAGATTGGACGCGTGGAATAAGGCGACTCCCAGAGGGAACCAGAGACTCATGAAGAAATACTGAATGTCGTATGCGAGAACTAGTGGCATGGTCGCCCCAATAGGATATGTGATCTGTGCGAGGATCCAGTATATGTGAAGAAATGCAAATAGCAGAGAAGGACAGTAGCAGGCCGCGAATCTTTAGCACAGGGAGGTTTCTATTGAACCAACAGAAGACCATGCCTGAGATGAGAAACGTCGTCCATGATGCACACCAAGAGATGTAGAATACGCCAACCTTGTCCCAGTTGGGGGGACTTGGCGGAAGAGTGTAAACAGATACCATAGTGGTAGCCTCTCTTGGAGAGATACAGTAACGAGTGAATACTAAACAATGAGAGGGTTTAAAATGACCATCCAAGGCGCAGTCATTTTAATACAGATCTATGAATCCAGAAAGGGGACCAAGGGGATATAGGTCTCAGTCATTATATCCATCTCAACGATTGTTCAACTAGTACTACTCCCCCTCCCTTACATAGGGTGTGTCTGCTCTTGTCCAAAGCTGGAAGAAGGCTTTCTGTTCTGGGTTTGCAGATCACCAGACTAATAAATGCTGTGTCACAGCTAGTTACTCTTCCTAGGGTAATGAGAGACATTTTGAGCCATCATCTTGGCGGTCATGGGTGTACGGAGGTTGTCTTTTATGACAGCTCCTCCACAACACGGGAAAATGATGGGAAGGCTGCCTACAAATAACCTGGAGATTTCGCTTAAGATTTAATCCCATGTCATCCAGTTCAAGATTGCGCCGAGATCAAGTAGTGCCCTTTGGGATCAACGACGCAAGGAGAGAAGCTTGGCTCGAGCTGGGACCGGGGAGACGAGTACCTGGAATCCGTCACGTTGGGCGTCCAATCACCAAAGACATGTCTTACGGAGTGGCTGCGTTCCGGGAGAGGAAAAAGAAAACATGGCCATGGATGATGCAGTAGGGTAGATGACAAGGAATAACAAGGAAATTCGGCCTTGGCATTGCGGCTAACACGATCGGGCGAGATTGTATGAGGCTTACACGTGAATCTCGGTAGTACTGGCGTCTGCTTTGGTAAACTCAATACTACAATGCCGTGGCCGAGACATACGTATTGTAATCGCAGTGGGCGAATCTGTTCTCGGGATCTGGACTCCACGCATCTCTCCCGAGGTACAGGGATCTTCGTATCGCGATACAGCCGATCTCCGCATCGATGAAGCCGCTCTCCCTTGACGCTTTGACGCAGTGTCTTGGTGGCGATCAGCCGCACCGTACTTTTGATGAGGGTGGCTGGTTGACGGCTGATTAGCGCAGCCTGGTAATTTGATTGTACTCATTCCCTTGGTTCGTTCATCATCTCAAATCTGGAACCTCTTACGTATTCGTTCAAGCCATCAGCTGATGTGATTCTTGGATACAGCGTTTTGTACTCCGTAGCTTCTTCGACTACTCTGCAAAGATCGACCATTAGAACCTCGCAAACACCGCATTACCCATCTTGAGGCTCGGATATTGCCATGTGACACAGATATCCCGCAGATGAGGCTCGTTGATTGGTGTCTCAGTGTGACGCTTAAGTCAAGCCTCTCGACGCATTGGACTGTCACCGACTTCTGAGGTACTCGTAATTTGTCATGACATCCCTGTCGGATCCTCCATGCAAGGGCGAGCGGGCTTGTGCACCGTGAATTCGGGCGGACGATCTCTAGGCAACCTAGCTCATACGCCAATCGAAGAGCCGAAATTTGAATCGCTGGTGTTTCGTGAATGGAGAGGTCTAGCAGGGAGAGAGAGCGAAATGAACATTTAAACTTTTGCATAAAAATTGTCTTGCACAGCTGGTCTATTCATGCATACTCATCCCTTCATATTGATACCCATATGCATTTGCATTCATAGTTGAAATGATGACCTGCCGTACTCTATAATGCCGTCAAGGTCGAATTAGCTATAAGATGTAGTGCCACTTCAACGTCATGAAACATGATGTGCAATTCTAAGATAAAATGGTCTAATTCTAAAGTAAAAAGATATGATTTATAGTAACTATGCTAAACAACAAAGGGAGTGGCTGGTCGTCATTGACAAGACAAACACACTGCCTATCCCTTAGCGAATAGAATAATCCTTACCTGTTCTCGTCTCCTCTTGACAAGCATCGAGACTGTCCATCGCCTAGTGGTGCTTGCAAAGCGCACCACCAGCCTTCCAATCATTCGTCTCCAAGTCGGGATACTCATACCCGGTAATACTAATCAGATTCTCCAGCTTGTCGATCGTGGTGTTTCCTCCGTGTGCTCCCACTACCACGGTGCTTCTTGGCAACCCATCGTCCACAGCAGCATCCAGCCACTGTCTTGCATATCCGATATCGAATCGCACAGCATCTCCCATGCCTCCATCGTCGGGATCAGGGCTCCACACGTCCGCTACAAATGCGACAACTCCTTCATTCTTCGCTGGACAGGCTGAAGTTGAGACGCCGTACGACCAGTCGCGCGCATGGGGATTCTCGTCCCTCCACAACGAGCGAAATTGAATGTGTGCGTCTTTGAGCACAAAAGGATTCTTTTCACTGTATGTAGCGAATGAAACATTGCCGTTGTTGATGTTGGAATAATCCTTTTTGGCCACTTCAGGGACGACGACTACTGCGCCAGCCTCTACATAATCCGGCACGCCTCCATCATGATCGCGATGGTGATGACTGGGGACAATGTGTGTGACTGATTTGTGGAGCGTTTCTTTGACCCATTGGATAAGAATTCGTGATCGATGAGGCGCCGCATCGGTAATGAGAACACCGTCGGTGAAGTTGAGCACAAGCTGCACGTAGTCTGCGTAGCCGACATAGACAGCCATAATCTGGGGGATGTCGGGGATTGGATGCGTAACAACAACGTCCGAAGTGTTGAAGAACGACTCGAATGGACCGCCCCAGAGACCAGCTTCAAAGAATTCGTGGACTTCAGAACGAGGATATAGTTTGCTCTGCTTTGGTGCCTGAGGAGTGGATGTGTCCTTGGGCGACAGAACGGGATCGAAAAAGCCGGCTTTCATGGGTGGATTAATGGAGATGCTGTCGAGATTGACATCTTCCAGAACATCTGTAGAATTATAAATTGTCTGCAGCCGATAAGGCAACTGAAGCTGGTGACCAGATTTATCGTCGAAAGACACGGCGGAGTAATTCGAGAGTAAGAGGTCATTGGTAGCCTTTCCAAAGGTCGCGTGATTCTCCATGAAGCGTATCTTGTAAGGCTTATGACTCGTAGCATTTAAAATCAGACTAAAGTCAGAACCATCAAGTTCCAAGACTTTGAATCGATTGTTCGTGAGAGGTTCAACCATGTCATATGTATGGAGGCGAGACGAAGCCGAATTCATCTGCTGCAGCAACCAAGGCAGGGCAAATTGCTGTGCCTGGTGGATCAAGTAATCTGCCAGGTACGAATCGACATATCCCAGCGTCTGGGTTGGGTCGTCCACGAAAAAATTGTTTTGTGCTTTCGTGAAGCAGGCAAAGCCATCTGAACCATCTTTCATGACAATGGTGTAATTCATCGAGGGCTCTAGGCCGGGCTGGGACCAGATCCAGTAGTCATTGTATCGGTAATATCGGTCGATACGAGCTCGCAGTCCGGAAGACAAGTCAAAGGACAAAGTTTCCGAGCCTGTTTCAGCAACGGACTGGTCCGAGTGATAGAGGTTATAGTTTTGTGTGAGAGTTTGGGATCGGTAAATGCTACATTTGTTAATATTTGTCACATGGGTGTAAAAACTGATGTGCCGTCACGTAAGGTACTCACCCTTCCGCCTTGAAGACCAATCTCTGAACCTCTTTCAAGGCCTTTGATCCTCCAATTGAGTCAACAATGCTCTCTAACAAGGTCGAAGGATCTGTAACATTGTCGCAAGGCGTGGGATTGGCGGCCACCAAGTGAGTTGCACTGGAAAAGACCAGCAAAAAGGCTTCTCCGAGCTTCATATTCGCTGCTGGAATTGGTGTTTGTAGTGTGTGGAAGAGAATCGTTTGTTACTATGCGTTCTTCAACTGTTATAATGATGGATGAAAGACACTTTATAGGCAAGTCCAACGCCTCTGTAATTATTATATATATCATTAGATGTCATTAAAAGACAAGATGGCCACGCAATACGCGACAATGGCACGCGTGGCAACACGCCTTGTTCAGAGTGGCTTGGCTTCCAACGTATATGATTCGGCATTGCAATGCAACATTTGGAAACTGAAATCGGCGCTCGGTAGTTAATTCAGATCTAGCATTCTAAAGAGTTTCCGTGTTATCGGGATGGGGGTTCAGGGTCACTGCCGCACTTGGACGGAGGGCGGTACTTAATAAAAGCCGCGCTTATAAAATCGCCACTTCGGAGGCCACAAGCGTAATTTGATGCATAACTACTGCCAGTATTATGAACATTGAATCTAACATTTGACGAATCGCGAGATTAAGTGAAGATCTAATCTAACGGTCTTCTCTTGAGGCTGGGCTATGAACGTTTCATCTGTAAGTAGAGAGAAACAAGCGCATGTATTCACATAGCTGGACTTATCTACATATACAGCAATAGTTAGAATTTCTAATTGGAAACTCCCTGACCTACCTATTCACTATGCTTACCTTTTAACATCTTCGGTGTCATATTGCTGCTATAACTTTAAAATTATTTACTTTTAAACTTATGGTGACGCGACGTTTTAGTTGAAGATTACCATGCGTGTATTCTAATTTACCGCAAATCCTGCTCAATCGTACTATGAGACTATAAATATTCTTCATGGAAGTGGTGCAACGGCAGAACGCTGGTGTCTGATGCAACGCTGCCAGTGTGACTGAGGCCAGTATCAGGACTGCGCTGAGCATCAATTCCCACATGCATCATAGGTTCAAAAATATCACCTTATCTTCAATGTCATGCCCATCATAAAATGCCGGCTCATGAAGGCTTATTAAAACCATGTGGTAGTGTATTATCATCGGCTCTGATTGTCATTAGCTGCAATACTCAAGCGATTTGGTGATCTAATTGGGTTGCATTACTGTGTATAATGTCTGCGGAAACTTGTCGCTTCCACGCTATTGCACGATCCACGCCATATCTCAGAACCCGGCAGATGCTGTCATCCGAGAAGTTGACATGAGATCCGCTATACAGTCCTGTCGCTGACATGCTTTCTTCTGCAATTATCTGGAGTTTCGTCCATTCTATAAGCCGCTGGTCGTTGGGATGAACGCTTGGAGCTGTTTTGAGTACCCTGATGCAATCGTCGAGCCAAGGTTCATGACGGAGGACGGAAGGACGTCGGAATGAAAATGCCATACTTGAGAAGGTATTAGCATTTTCAGTGGTCGCATTTTGATATGCGTAAAACGTACCTGGAAGAAAGAAAGTAACATGCTATAAACGTTCTGCATGTTTCGATCAACTGTTCTGAGTGGACAAATGATTCATTCGCCAATGGAATCCTGTACTGCTCGTCATTTGAAGACTTCAGGTCCAAAACTAACGTGGCAGCCATATTTGCGTATTGGCTGAACATTAGCTTTTGAAAATTCTCCATGGGACAATACCATGCTGATAGAACGAGGTATGCTTGAATCAAATCAAGTGACTTGTTACCGTGCACGGCAACTTCTTTAGCTACGTATTTGGCGGTATTGCGAAACAACGTCTTGCAACATTCTGGTTCATGACTGCTTGCGGCAACCGATAGAACCGCTCTAAAAAGAGCAGGCTTGATGCTCCTGGCCTGCTGCCACGTCCAGTGCGAGGGCAAAAGTCCTCGAGGATAAATCGGTGCCATATTCGCACAAAATGTCGAAAACATTTGGTGGGCGAACTCGGAGCTAACTAGGCCAACTGACACAGGATGATCTGATGTTAAATAAGGATCGCCTGTTGACACAAATGCCAAAGGTGGTAGTGAATCTCCTAGAGAAGTCGATTGCTGCTGAGGGTTAGAGAATAGAGATGCATTCATAAACTGAGAGTCCAGTGGATCTGAATATAGAATCTCCGCATCGAGTTGAGCGGGAGTCTCAGAAATTGCATCATGGAGTTCTTGTAGCTTCTGCTCGAGGGCTTTGATCCTTGTGTCGTTCTTATTGCGCCTTCTTCTAATGGCGGGAGGGCGAAACACGCAATCCACGTCTAATTTGGAACAGCGAGCACACTTTTGTGCACCAGAGCGGCGCGATCCATTGATGCATTTTATCTTTCGCTGCCGACATCCCTTGAATCATACAACGTGAGCACCTTGTCTCGAGGCATCCTGCTGGGAAGAGGGTGAATATCAATGCAAAGGCGTACCTCACAAGTGCGGTTTAGCCCAGTCGGACTTGCAGTCCCAGCTTTTTTGTTGGATGCCGCGTTTTCCGTAGATGCGGTACTTATGCTGGTGAGTTGTGGATGGTTGATTGGCAAGGTTCATGCCCAAGTTCCGCGGTAGTTGTTTGGAGATGGAAACGCGATGTCTTGTTAGTGCCGCCCGCCGAAGCCCGATTTCCTTTTCCTCCTTTGGGATACACGGAATTCTGAAACTGCGGGGCCGCTTGTAAGCTTAAGATGAACCGAGAGAACCTTACCTAGCGGAGTATTAATGTATAAATCGTTGAGTGTAGCGGAGACCATCTTGTCTAGCCTGAGCCTCTACTGGGCGTAAGCGCTATTCAAGCTTCGCAGCAGAGAGTACATGTATGCAATGAATGACGTTGTTTCTGACGTTTCAGGGGCGGATGACGAATGAATCCGTCCGGAAATGTCCATTGCCAAAAGGAGCCGGTCACATTAGTGGATGTTGTATCGGAAATTTTATTGTTTAATACGATCTACACCCCCAACTCTTTTTGGCGCACCACAAAATCAGGGTAACATCCATGCGACGAAAGACGGCATGCTCATTGTATTTTTATACCCTATTTTAAATCCGTCTCTATGCTTAGTTTCGGAAGGTGTCATAGTTATCCATCGGCGACTCATCCTTCACAAGCTGCCAAACCTCCTCAATCGTCTTGACAACCGACTCTGGCAACGGGCCATTGTTCAGGCCTGCAACCGTTTGCTCCAGCTGCGTGATCCTGCTTGCACCAAGAACAATTCCATCGCCCAGATGCTCCTTGAGCGCCGAGTGATAGGCCACCCACCGGTAAGCCAGCTCGGCCTTTGGAATGCCTGACACGTTAGACGCTTCGTTCCAGATATCCAGTGCCTCCAAGAACTTTGGCCTGTTGTACAAGGCGTGGTACATCTGTCCAAGGCTCGATTCTTTGTTCCATCTGCCCTCACCACCGGGTCCTTGCCGAAACTGCTCGGATGACTTTGTCAGGAATCCTCCTGCAATGGCGCTGTAAGCGTAGAATGCAATGCCGTTCTCTCGGAAAATGGGGAACAGTTCACTTTCCGACCTGCGGGCGACCGGATTGTAGTTTCCCTGATAGACAGTAGGAGCAACGTAGCCCTTCTCCTTAACAATTTTGAGAACGGCCTTTACTTCATCTGCATTGTAGTTCGACAGTCCAAACTTTTCGAATTTGCCCTGGCGATACAGGTCGTCGACGCCCGCGAGAGTTTCTTCAAGAGATGCTTTTGGATCGGGTGCATGGAGATAAAAAATGTGTACCTGAACGTCCGTCTTAGCGATTTATTCCGTGGGATAAAGCCATTCCATCACAGAGAGAATAGACAGTGGGAGTACCTTGTCAACGCCCAGTTTTTGCAAGCTTTCCAGCCCCCTTTCGACAACTCTGGCTCGTGTAGATTGGCCAGGAACCCATCCTCCAATATGCTTCGTGTCAATGGTGAATCTCGACGATGCCTTGAGTTTTCCTAGGAATTCCTCGCTGGTACCGTAGAGTTGTGCTGTGTCAACCTGTTTGATTCCTACTCTCTCAACAGCATCGAGTACCTCGGCAGCCTGCTCAATCTTCGGGAACGCGAGGCCTGCATCGAAGTTGGCTGCGCCAAAAACAAGTCGTGGTCTGGAAGCCGCCATAGTAGAGATGGATGAACAGATATTTAGATAACAACCCAAGTGATGGATAGTTTAGGCAGTAAGCTGATTGAAGTTCAGGATTGGGGATCTATGCAATGCCTTTTATACATGTGAAAGACCTGAAAGAAGCAATACGCAAGCGTATTCACTTCCCAGACTTGCCAGGGTAAGTTTCCGTCGGTTTTGTGGAGATTATAGGCAACAAAGCTTGTCTCCGGTTCATATTCTGTATTAATAATTGATTTGATTCTATCGCAATGCTCATCGTCAGTCACTCAGCCACACGGAATGCAGCTGAGGAACCGGAAATGAGAATAGTCTAACTACAATTCAACCTAGAGGATCATCAAGAGCAATCTTACGTCTTGTGAATCATCATCTTTAGATGCTAGTCATTGAGGCATCAATAGCAACGATTGGCAAACTGAGGAAGGGGGGATTGAATCTGGATTTGTAAGCGTACATCCGGCGTCAATCGTATATCCGGCTGCTCAGAAGGAATTGACCGAGATGCCCCACGCCCTAGTGTTTGTTTGCAATTGCGTATGTTTCTTGGAACTCTACAGGCTGAACTCAACCTCGTCATTGTTTTCTCTCCCTAGCATGTGAATTATAAAGCTAGGGGGGTGTCTATTTGCTTACGGCTTGGCATCTGACAGCATCTGACAGCTGACTCTAGTCCTGAAGCGTTGCCCAATTCGACCATTGCTAGCTCTGTGCATGTTATCAGGGTATCGCCGTGTCAAGACGATTTTCTACTTTCAAAGTCCACAACAAATTGATATACGCCTTATAATTGGTTTCTGTAGATTTAGAATAAAGTCGGCATCTATAGATATTGTTTGGCGAATATGGAGAACAGCCATGTTGAAAGACCAGGGAGCGGCCGCTGTGTAACATGTTAGAAAACGCTGTTATAATGTCGGCTGATGGCATGAGCATAGAGTACGCATACTCATCTAGTTTAGATATGAATGGGCTTTGTTATGATGCCGTAATTCTTATGAAATGCTTAAGAATTAGATGTAGAGGAGGACACCATGTTCAGCGGAAGCTTTCAAAGAGAAATCCCGCGCGAAAAGTTGCCCAACCTTACAAACCGCCACCGCAGCTCCCCACAATTCCGGAATTGATATGTACTGAAAAGAGAGAGCAAGCAATGGGCTCCTTCAAGTCGTATAGCAGCAGCGTATCTGTGTACTATCTATTGTACTAATATAAAGAACATCTTGAATCACAATCATGGCAGACTTACCCCCAGATTATTTTGTCTCCTCCCTGCAGTTCTCCGTACACCAACAAGACATTCCAGGATGTCTCCACCCCCATCGATCCAAGCAATCCCGCCAACTCACCTGCGGGGAGGATTGTCGTTATTACTGGCTCAAGCTGCGGTATTGGAGCTAGGGTCTGCAATCTTCCGAATCTAGTCCCATAACGCGACAAGCCGTCAACCTAATTCGTTGCCATCTCCCGGGTATCGTGCCATCCTTTGCTAAAGCCGGAGTTCACGGCCTAGTTCTCGTTGCCCGCGATGAGGCTAAGCTGAAGGAGGTTGAGCGTGAGGTTCTCGTCATCAACCCCAAGATCGAAACTTTGCTTGTTGCGTTGGATATCGCGAATGATATCGCAGTGGGGCAACTCTTCCACAAGATCCAGGCACGGTTCGGCCGCCATGCGGATACACTGGTCAACAACACCGCGGTCAGTACGGCTACAAATGATGGAGGCCCGATACTACATGAAGCCGAGGTTGACGAATGGTGGAAGAACTTTGTGAGTCACCCATGTTGACAGGAGGACTTTGTACTTGGGTTGCGGCCGATGCAAAACGCTCGGCGTTCCTTAGCGGGAGAGTCATTCCAGCCAGCTAGGATGTTGAAGAATTGGTGCCTCGTAAAGCCGATATCGTAGCTATGAATAAGTTGACAATGGACTTGGTTGGCACCTTTGGCAAGGAGCAGTTTGAGACTGCATGAACTGCTACGTGTTGAAACCAGTCCAAGGTTACTCGATAGAGCATTCAAGAACTTGCCGCCTTTTTTGTTCTATAGACTAACTCGTATCAAAATGATACAGTAAAATTGCAGCGAATCTTAAGCTAGAATCAGATTCAACATGACAAATGGTAAATGAAACTAGGAAGACAATATTTCGTAAAACGGGATCTGCCAGCTTCTAGTCAACGGGCTGTGCGAAACTGAACTATAAACATTTCAAGTGCGGAATTGGAATAATAGAAGTACTTAGCGATGGATTGGCTCAGTTACAGTATCACAGTTGAGCAATCGCTCTTCCGAGAGAAAGTAATCCTGATGGTTATTCACAACTTGGGCTCAGCATTGTTGACACCGGATTCGACCTGCCCCCAGATGGCTGAGGCACCGAATGGCCGAGGCGACAAATTTTTAGACCACCTTTACGATGCAATTGCAAGAAATCCAAAAAAACCTGGTATCTACTGTTCTCTTAACATTACTGGATCATTTCCATCTTGAGTTGCTTCTCAGGTCGCAACAATCGTTACGAGAATCTACCTCCTACTTTCGTTTAGCCTGTAAAGAATAAAGGTAAAGCCAGTTTCTGTAGGAACGTCAAGACTGTATCCAAAAAACATAACTAAGGGGCGACGGGAAGCGCGAGGTCATGTACAAAGAAATCGAAAAGAGATGCTGATTCAATGAAGTTATGTAGCACCACTTCATTTACTAGGCCTACATCTATTAACCGCGGAGTAGTGAACTTGAAAGAAGTGAAAACCCAAGTATTTGGGATTACTACCGAAAGATAGAGCTAAGAGAACCCGAATCAGACGCTCAAGCCATTCGCATGCGTAGGAAACGAAGGAATTTTGACAACGGCCGCCCATGTGAGAGACTTTCCTGGCAGGCATCACTCTCAGCATGCTGTACAAGGCCACTCATTTGCAAGAATGGCGACCCGCATGTTGGGCATTCAAAGTTATTCTCTCCATCTTGGCACTCGTGATGGCTAGATTGGTAGCACTCAAGAGCAAGGCCAATCATTTCGTCCTCATCCATCTCCGACGGACAGCCACCGTACTCCATGTGTAGCAGCATAGCCGACCATGATGAAAACATCCTGTCACACCCAAAGCATTCTTTAGTCTTTGGTTGGTGAGTAATGAGGTGCTAGATGCGGTCAGATAAGAAATACACTGGACAGCTCCAAAGAGACTTACGGCCTTGAGATTTGAAGGAGAGCCAAAGTAGTTCCGACAGATTGTACACATATTATGCTCCGAAACATCATGGTCCTGAAGCTGCTCCGGAGTATTAAAAGAGAAATCACAAGAAGTACAGTAGTGATGAACGGTCTCTCGATGGCCATCTAACTCATCACTGCTAGTGAAGTCGAGAGGTTTAGGGCATTCGGGACAGAGATTATGCTTTGGAGAATCGTGGAGGTGCTGGTTTAGGGCTGAAAACGAGTTGAACGGTTTTGCGCATCGCAGACAATGATACCCGTGGAGGGATGAATTATCCCAATGCTGTATCAAAGCCTCCCCGGAAACAAAGTGCCTGTCGCACGGCCCGCAGTATGCCATAATCGATGATATCAATTTGAGGACAGTGGAATGTTCGATGAAGAGAGATTGCGACAAAATGCCAGCTCAGAGCCGTCTGGATAACAACGTCGTGAGGGGTTGGCTGCAGCTACGGGGTATGGTTGGCGCGGTGTGAACGAATGGGATGCGTTCACGTGAAGTAAGTAAAGGACATGTCCTGTCGGAATCTAGGGCAATGCGGGACGATATGCCATCAGTCGTAAAACGTAGGGTGAGTAAAGAATTAAGGTAGGTACAACACTGCTCGTGTCACTCAGACGACCGAGGTTATACTTTCGTTATACTTCCGCAGGGTGTGTAACTCGAAAGAGCTTCCGCGAATTAAGCGTTAGCATTTCATCACGGTTGTTCTTGTCTTTATACTTAGTTGCAGGCATTTGAAGAGAAAGATGAAGTGAGGAAGCCTCCTTTATTACGGGAAGGGCAGACTATAGGCTGAAGGTGGGCCATTATATTTTAATGTTTCGTAGTTTAATATGCTGTCTCTAGGTCAGGATGTGCTACGTTAATAGAGAAGACGCGATTATTCCCAGCCTCATATCAAAGTACATACATGTACTCATCTTCGATGATTGTCTAGTGATGAGCTAGGCTGCTCGAACGAGGAAGAAGTAGATACCTCGTTGGTGCATTTGTAATCGGAACGTTAGTTGTACAACCTAGACAATATACGTGTAAATGTCTCTTTGATCAGATGCAGTAGAGTGTATCATGTCTTAACATATTTGAACATCAATGTCTACCGTGATACGTATGCTGTAAATGTTTGTCAATCCAGATTCACAATTTAAAAATCGTCTAAAATTAAACATAGACTCTGAATCATCTACTTACTCCATTTGAATTTCTTTCTCTCCTATTCTCTCACCAATTCTAACGTACGACCTCTTGTGTTTCCCCTTTGTACGTAGCTGCCACAATCTCATCGCACTCATGACCACAGTAAGAGCGCATCGCTCTCCCAAAGTGCCCGATTCGAGACTATTTACAAACTGGAGCGTAAAAATCGACTTTGGGCTCAATGGATCAAGCACGGTTGCCAACGACACAGGCACCCAAGACAGCTTGGCGACCATCTCTCCTTCGGGAGGGACTCTTCGAGAGGATCTGGGGCACCTCACCAGCTTCCACGCAACTCCTTCTTCAGTGCATCTCCTCCATTCAAATGTTTCTCTCTTCATGGCTTTCCCGACTTCAATGCAGAACTGAAATACAACCCCATTGTTTGCCACTGACCTTGCGGTCATCGTCTCCGTCTCCGTCACCTCTCGCGACGCCTGTCTCTTATCGTCCTTGGCCAGTGGCGGGAGCATAATGTGACTCTTGTTGCTAAAAGCATTGATCCTTTGCTCGAAAAGTGTAATGTCACCCGGGGCGGCAAGAATGGCATCTTCACGGCGGGTTCCGTTGTGCAAAACAAACCCTCCCCTTGCGCCCAGCGGTTTTGGACATGACCAACCATAGGGGTGGAACTTGGCCAAGTAGAGGACCTCGTCTGAGTTTGCGTCGCATATACTAAAAGATCTTGACCATCCAGCCTTTATTGCCATGGTTGAAGGGAATTGGCGATAGCACAAAGGTGCTACTGCTCTATATGTTGGCGGTCTCAGGACGTTTTGGTCATGGCAGTAGTTGGGCGGTGGATTGGGTTCCTCCTCCAACGCATCTTGAGTGGTCATGGCGCCTTGATGGTTTCCAATGATGGTATTCTGCGTCAATAAGTCATTCAGACGATGAAAGCAAAGCGTTGTGAAAAGATGTACCACTACAACCTCGTAGGGAGACGGGGGACTGGGCCAAAGTCGTGTATGTAGAGTCTAGAAACAAATTGCAATTCTGGCAACTAGAAATAATCGACGCACTAAAGTCAAGGCTGAAACTGAGATATTATTCTGCTGCTGTCAGTGTTAGTGGCACTTGGCTGTTGGCTCAAATACGCGACCATCTCATGATTTATTGTCGCTGGGCCACCAAATGGTCTGTGTGGTATTGAGTGGCTGTGCCTGTGTCAGATTTTCGTGAAGAAGCGGCATTTCTTTCTTTCTTTGTTTTGTTTTTTCCCTTCCCACAACGACTTGGTGAGGTAAATGTAGGTTGCCGAAAAATCGAATGGTAACTATGGCACGTTATCCGCATGGAAACAAAAGTCCCTGTATTGTGTCGACAGCAAATAGCAAATAGCTCGCACAGGCCAGCTTGATGCCAACAAAAGCCAGGAGTGATTATGCGCCATGTATATACCCATTACCCATCAATGTTTTATTCAATCATCCTCTACCAAACTCCCATCGTCATACTGGTTCTGTGAGATACGCTAAGCCGTAGGCAAGCTCCATGGTCTTTGCTAATGAACATGACCTCAACCGTGTATGCCTCGCTAGAGAGACGCGTAACCAATGGTGATGGGCGAATAACTGCGTAATGAGATGGTAATGTAAGGTTGCTTCAACCATAGAGTATCGCCGTCTTCTAAGAAGGTAAGAGGTTGGATAACACGTAAAACTGCCTATCTTGGCGAGCTATCCGCGGCATCTGAAATCAAAGGGTATCTCCATCCTGGGACCAAGCAAATGAAGACAAGCAGTACCCAAGTGTAACCTATTGCTCGCCTGAATCTCCAATCAAGTTTCATCTTATACCCCACTGCCCCTTCTCCCACAGTCTCCATCAAACAAAGAACATAGTTGAGGAGAAAAAATCGCGTCTCCGGGACGATGTGACTTTTCTTGAACGCGGCCCCATTAGACAATGCGTGGCAAAGTGCCGATAAGAAAAAAATCAAGAATGACCTGGGAGATTTGCGACCAAAGCCCCATCGCCCGCGTTGAGATGCGCTCGTGAGCTGGAAGAGAGGTGACGCGAAAGACTCATAGAGTTTGATATGCAGCCGATGCCAAAAATTGCCCCAAAAGCGTCGAAGGGAATAGGCTTGCATAATGTTACCAAATAATGGTGGCCATTCTTCTGGTCAGTCACAACCTAACAGTGACACGAACAAGATTGCTAAGAGATCGTGTACTCCTGAAAGAAGTGCATAAGAGCTCCATATCCAATTCACAGACATGACTCCACGAACGCATAAATCCCGAGCATTCATCCGCGGCAGGATGCTTCGATTGAGAGGCGAAAAGTCCCAAGCGGTAACATTCAACCCATGTAAAGCATAAATCGTCAAGGCGGCACATAGGCGATACATGATCCATACCCCTACAGCATGGTAAATCCGTCGCATAGCGAAGGGCATCCGTTTGCTATCGATGCTTCTACCCGTGCTGCTGTCTGTGAGTCTCAGTCTGCGGATATTACTCCACAGCCGAAAGATGTCTCTCAGTCGTCGGGCTATTGGGGCAGAACCAAGCCCGGAGTTCACAACTTCTCTGTCAATAAACAGAACAGATGTCGTATGAATAGTGCCATAAATAATAAGGGGGGCCAGGATCTGGCAGTGGCTAAAGCGGCTCATATTATACTATAGAGAGACAGGTATCGTTTATTTATTTATTTATTTATTTTATTATTAACGTCTACTAAGTAAGCTAGTTATATAAGTCCTTATCTAGGCATTAAAAACAGTGGAAGCCGCTGAGTTTAAATCAGGCATTTACTATATTTTAATATAATAAAGAAAAAGAGAGGTAATATTAATTTATATTATATATTTATTTCTATAAAGGGGGGGC